>JAOTRQ010070930.1:0-22985 GCA_028565875.1 Hoplisoma paleatum
TTATATTAGCCGACCCCCCTGAAACCCCCGATACGTCTTAATATCGGGGGTGTCTTATTATCGGGGAAACACGGTAGGTTAATTGAAGAAGCTGCATTTGCCTGTAGGTAAAAGGGTGTGGGTATTAGTGCCTGCATTGCGATGGACTGGTGTTTTGTTACAAGCATCCTAGGCAATTTTCATGTACACTATGCAACCCTTGGTTGATTTTCTCTAAGCCTGTAAGGGAAGCCTCATTAGTAAATGTTCATTTTCCTAAAAGAAGGGCTGCTAACGGTACTGTTGATATAATTCCGTACAGTGGCATTTCGTAAAATATAGTCTTTAGTCAATATAAGTTAACAGCTTATACTGAGAATTACACTACACATTACACAGGGGAGTTGAAAGCAAGTGTGTACCTTGCCTGATGGAAAATCTGTTAACCAAGTTATCTTTTTGTCCTGTGCGCTATTTACCACCAAGTGGTGCGCCACTCCCAATCTTTGTTGGTGGAGTGTCCCTAGGTAGTGTCCCTAGTGTTTGCAAAGCAAGAAAAGCAAGTAAAGCTAGTCAGCAATGTGTTCAGGGCTTTGGTCAGGGAACTTGCAAGTGTGTTTTCTACCCTACAGACCACAAGGGCAGCAGAGAGAATCTTTGTTCATTGTATAACGACTCTAATAATCTAAATAATAAACCAGTATGAAAAAAAAATGATTAAGTGAAAAAAGTTGCCTATTGTGGACTTGATGGTGTTTCTGTGTGTCTGGTGCCAATTAAACAGCCGAGGTGGCAGTAGAATAGGTTGCTTCACCACCCAATTTGTATAACACTGGTTATGCTAGTAAAAATCTGTACACTGTGTACAAACGTGTGTGTGTGTGCGCTTTTCAAATAGTAGTTTAATCAGATGTTACTTGGATCTAATAAATAAATCACACTAAGCACTGACTGTAATTTGGAGATAATAACTTTGTTTATTTTTGTATTTAAAGCATTCAATGACAGTTCACAAAAGGATTTACTGAAACTAGTGGGCAATGTTTCAGTTAAATATCAAGGTAAGAAAATGTCTAATTCCAGTTGAAGAAAAAAAAAGAATGTTATTCTTGTTGGAAATCTGTAAAGGAAGCTGTTGCCCAGTGCCTTCATTATCGTAAAACTTTACTGAGGAAGATAAGTCATGCGCTTCTGTGCTTTAATGGTTTTTTTTGTGAGCTGAGGGAATCATTGATACGTTATGTATCATTTTCCAATCATTATTGTACAAGCACTCCATGTTTACTTAGGTTACCTTTGTCTGATACTGAAACTATTTTGATTATGTAAATTATTTACAAATGGTTAACATGAATTCATTGAAGGACCTATTTTTTATTTGGCACATTCAAAAGACAGCAATTATTTAAACGAAATGTGATGACACGACAGAGATGAGCAGAATGCAAACCTCACAATTGAAATCTGAATGAATACACCAAACTGTTATTTGTTTCAGGTCAGTTCTACAATTTGCCGGTTCAGTTGTGGTTGCTGGAATCGTTTCCTTTTACACCTCCCATATGTTTACTTCGCCCAACTACCAGTATGGTGATTAGAGAGGGGAAGCACGTGGATGCCAAGGGCCGAATACACCTACCTGCACTGCACAACTGGGACCATGTACGGCACACTACACACAAAGTATTAAACTTAGGCTATTTTAGTTTATTAGCACTTTAGCCTCACATCATGATGGTCTTAAGTTCAATTTCCAGGCTGAACAGGCTGGGTCCTTTCATTGTGGAGTTTCATGTTTTCTTCTAGTATTTGTGTTTCATTTGGGAACTCCTTAGTTTCCTCACACAGTCCAAAGGTGAGATGAATTGGAATATACTAAATTGACCATGACTGTTTAAAATTAAACACTTAAACTGATTAATCTTAACATTACAATCCCAATCATTTCTTTTCTCTTTAATGTATTGCAAGTTTAAACAGGGGTATTTAATTCAAATGCAACAATGTTTAGAATCATGCAGCTTTTTAGTTAAATTATAGCTATATATATATATATATATATATATATTAACAACTGATAATCTATTTATATATTTGCTTTCAGCCAAAGTCCTCCGTAACTGCACTACTGGAAGAGATGATTGATAAGTTTGAAGATGATCCTCCTCTGGGCATGAAATATACAGTAGATGGGAATCACCCCAATGAGCTTTTGGCACAAGTGAACTCTCATCTGAATATAACAGAAGGTGTATAATCAGTGTATTCCATTATAATCGGTGTAATCAATTGTATTACATCGTTGATAGATACAAGCATGCAAGCATGTCTGGACAGAGAAGTGACCATCAGTCTATTACATCACATTTTTCTTAATCAAATTGGAAATAGAATGGAATGCTAGCACATTTCCTTGTTCAGCTGCTCAACAGTCTGTTGAAGCTGTTGTGCAAGTCTTTTTTTGTGAGGGGGTATAGTATTTTATTCTATAAGCTATTTAATTATAAATGTATTATCTGTATTTGGTTATAGGTGGAATTCGACATGATCAGAAAGTAAATAAAGTTTCTGTGATTGGAGGAGGAGATCTGGGCATGACTGCTGTATTGAGTATTTTGGCAAAAGCAAGTAGCTCACATTATACACCTTGTAAATCTTGGTATTTATTTTATGCTACTTTTGCATGTACTGTCAGCGACTGGTGTTTTTGTTTCTTTATTGTTTATCATTTTAGGGTAGTGTGGACAAAATAGTTTTGATTGACCTAACAGAGAGTTCTAGCAAAGGAGGTACGATGGACCTGGAGCTTTTCAGTTTGCCGAATGTGGAAGTTTCGAAAGGTACATTCTCATTTTAGGATTAAACTGGATTGGATTTTAAGTTTTTCCTTGATTAAATTATTACTAATGAGTGTTTTCTTAGTTTTGATTACTGTTACCTCTAACTATGTTTCTGTGAAAGAGTAACTAGAAGGATAATACACAATAGTACTGGCTTTTTACACACCTTTGTGCCAAGTGATTTGCTGTAGAATCAGAATGAATGAAATGGATAAAAAGTAACATTTATTACATAAGTAATAAATACCCAGCTTAATACCCAAGAACAGGTATATAGATATATAACTAACACATGCTCTATTTTTGCTGAATATTTAGATCCTTTAGATCAGACTCTACAGCTCTGTTGAGTGTGTGTGATGTGCCCTTTGCAGATCTGTCAGCATCAGCAGGCTCCAGTGTGGTGGTGGTCTCTGCAAACGCATGGAGTGATGATCAGTCATATGTGAGTGTGGTTCAGACTAATGTGGATCTGTACCGACAAATAATTCCCAGCCTGGCACGCCACAGTCCCAACACTGTGCTGCTCATCGCCTCACAGCCTGGTCAGTGCTTAGATACCGCTCTCTTTTACATTGTAACAAATACAATCAGAAGATAATGGACATTTAGTTGTTTAAGTCATAATCGGCAGGGGACAAGACAACCACACTACTATATAAACAGCCAGGATTATGATTATTAAGCTTATAGACACTTGTGTCTTGCTTAATTGGACCTACCTGGCCAAGTGACTATAAAAACTTTATACACGTTCTTTGTTGTTGTGTATAGGTTCTCACTATAGACTTACAGTACATTGTTTGTGACAGACAGTTACAACAGAAAGTCTGTATGATTTTTATATGTGTTTTTGTTTTTAGTGGACATAATGACCCATGTAGCATGGAGACAGAGTTGCCTGCCACCGACACATGTGATTGGTGCAGGTTGTAACCTGGAATCTGAGCGGCTCACTCACATCATCAACACTACGCTACTGGCCAACAGCATAAACAAACAAGCATGGGTCATCGGAGAGCTTTCTGACAACAAGGGTAGTGTTGGCTTACATATCTCTCCTGCTGTTTATTGTAAGCTGTATTAAAGCCTCTAATATATGACGTGATCATGAGCTTGCTGGACAATCCATTTCAAAACCACTGACAATATTACATTTACACAAGTTTGGGAAACTTATGTGATCCAACCATCATTAAAAATGGATAAAACAAAATACTAGTACTAGTTACAGCATATGACACTTTAAACCTCTCATACATATCTAGTAAAAGGTAACCAGGCCCACACTTGATCTATTTGTGTATCAGGGACATTAAACAAAATTGTTGTGATCGTCAAGTTATGACAAATGTGGTGTTTGTCTAGTATAGATGGGATTTTGTATAGCTCTGATTCTGTAATCTGATTCATATTTTTTTAGTTGCTGTATGGAGTAATGTCGGCCACGGTGGAGACAAGCCCCAAGTTTTGGTTCCAGTTTCTAACTCCACAAGGCCGTTGATAGACAGGTACCAAGCATTGTACTGTAAGCACATGGAAAGGAATGTTGTGTAAAAGAAACATATTTTGTGTGTATTTGTGTTATTCAATAGAGTGGTACAGTGTCTGTATCATTTTAAACCTGTGATCCACTATGTAGGGGGCTGGAGTTGATAAAGGGTAGAGGTCAGAGGTCATGGTCAGTAGGGCTGTCCATTGCTGACATCACACACACTATCCTCACAGATCAGAGAAAAACCCACTCCATCACCACACTGGCTCAGGTCAGTCACCTTAACCTTCTGGCTTTTTTTTAGCTTTATATAACTAATCTTGCTAACATGTTGTTTTAAAATGTACCTATTTATTTATATCTTGTAAACATGAACTTATATTTGACACTGTCCAGGGTGTTCACAATTACATACAACTAACTGTATTAGACTATGACCATTATACTTATTAGATTATTTAGTATAATTAAGATTGATATAGTGTTTAAATCCTGGGAGGCATGGTGGCTAAGTGTTAGATCAGGGGTGTCCAAACTTTTTGCAAAAAAGGCAAGATTTGGTGAGGTCCTTTGGTGAGCTTTGCTCCCCGGGCCAGATTTAGAAGAAGTTTCTGAGTTTAATCCATGGGTGGTACGGTCTGGGTATTTTTCTGTGTAGAATACTTTCCTCGTGTCTGCATGGGTTCACCGTGACATTAATGTTTGTGTTTTAGGGATGGGGGGGCATCAGTTCTGAGGTGTTTTTAAGTTTGCCCTGTATGCTGGGAGCAAATGGATCAACCCGCCTGGCAGGCACTACACTCAGCACTGAAGACGATGCCAAACTCAGGGAGAGTGTAACTTCTCTCAGTAACTTCTTTAAGCAGCTCAAGATTTAATCCCACATCCTCACACAGCGGAAAGAATCAACAGTAGCATCATGTTCAATTCCAGGTTCTTCTATTTACAGTAGATTGTGCATAATTACAAGTATGGTGCCTTTTTTTATCAAACTACTCATGCAAAGCAGCCAGATACTTTACTATATGTCATGTTACTGCTCAACTATTTTTGTCTGAAGTGCTTTAACTTGGTAAGAGAAAGTCAAAAGTAAAATGTTCAGGTTATTGCAATCAAAAAACAAATGATGCTTGTGTTGAAACAGAAATACTACTTATTACGGTACTACTATTTTTTTTATATACGTGGTGATAGCTTTTTTTGCAAGTAGCCTGAATTTTCACTGGTTGATGGGTGGTATGTGGGGGCAATATTTTAAACACGAGTTCTTGTTTTGACTATTTTCAAAAAGAGAGGATTTATTTACTAAATATAACACATTTGGGACATATGACCTGTTCAGACAGAAAATAACATAATGCCATACAACATGCCATAATAGTCAATGTTTCACATTACATGGGTAGTGGTATATGGACGCTTCTGATTTTTTGAGTTTTAAACTCGAACGTTGTGACATTTTACAAAGGTAGCATGACTGGTAAGTGGCCTGTTTAAAGCAAGGTCTATAAAGATGTAACATGATTATGGTGTGACCTGTGTATTGTCGTGGCATTATGTCCATTCAAGACATAAATTATGAGGGATATAAATTATAATTCAGACATGTTTGCCTATTGAGAGTTACTGAGACTAAATTATGTTTTGTGAACACACATTTTTTATAGGAAGCGTGCACAAAAGAAATGGAAGAAATTACAACCGGTGAAATGAAAGGGTTCATGGTTTAATACTTATGTGTAAGAGGCTTGTGGGTATTAGTATATGCTTAGCCTTATAGTAGCGGTGAGAATGTAAATCTTCACTAGGTCGTACTGTAACATCAAACCTTTATACCTAAATCTTTGAGTACTTTATAGCTAGAGTTTCCAAAGTGATTCATGGCGTTCATCAATGTAGACTAAATGAGTTTTTAGATTAGAAGTTTCTCAGGAAATGTAATAGTAAAGTAAAATTATTTTACTGTTCTACTATGGATTGGGTGGCACGGTGGCTTAGCCAAAGGTTGGTAATAGGTTGATTGGAGATGTCAAATTGTCCTGTATACAGTTTCTTAGAGCACTATGGGTTGTAGAAAGGCCTGCAACCTTATCCGTAAAAACAATGCAGAGAAACTCTCGAAGCACCCAAGGGTCGGATACAACTTGAAATGGGTAAAATATTTGTAATTTGGTCACATTTTATAGTTCTACTATAACATTTTATAGAAAATGTAGTTTGTACTATTTGATCCTTACATGTACAGACAATATTGTCTAAAACAAACACTTAGACCAAAAATTCTGTGAAGTCTTCAATCCATACTTGGCACTTTATCAATAGGACTGTTTATTATGGTAAATGAAGTTAGAATGAGTTAAATGGGTATAATATAAATCAATTAGCAGATAGCTGGAGACAGCCTCAGACTTGAAGACCCGAATTGTTTGGAAAATAACTTCTTTAATGTTTAACACTCCTCTAAGCCAAAGTTCATTCTTATTCGGTTCTCATGTGAATTGATATACAATGTTCTGTTTATTCCATTCTGATCATTCCTGGAATCAGTTTTTTCAACATTCTACCTCATCTGATTTGACTTAGGAATTACTTTTAAAAGAAGAAATCTGATTACAGAAATGATTACTGGTCACTCACCATTTATCCATTCTTTCAGTGGGCTTTGACAGAAGAAATTATTATGAGACAATCTCCAGTAGCATCAATTCAGGGACGTATTTGGTGTGGAGTTGTTCAAAAGTTGCAAAATAATCTGCCTGGAGAATCAGTGATAATCATAAAATAATCAGATTACCAGGTCTGAGAAGTTACATGTTCACATTGGTTACATTGTTCTAGAATACACTAGTAATAAAATGCATTTTGAATTACAATGTATAAAATATAACATACAGAATATAAATTTGACTTTTTTTTTAGCTGTGGTAAATATATACACAGTAAATTTGTTACTGTTCTTGTATAAACCGAATGGCTGAGGGTTCTTTTATGGACCACCTGCTGGTTACCTTGCATTGTACTTTAACAACTGAAAGGTGTTGTTGCTTTAATGCAATTTAATGTCAATATTAAATGATCTCTGTATTTATAAGTATCTCTTTACAGAAAAAAAATCGAATCAATCGACTGGAATAAATAAAGCATAAAAATGATGGTATAAATGGTATTTGGGTTTTAATGAAAAACTGCTACTCAAAGAGACACCTGAGAAACAAGCAAATTACATTTAATACTTAATTTATATAATAACAGCAAACATTTTTACATTATTAAACACCCCCCACACACCCACTCTTTCAATGGGGCTGCTCTTTAACATAGTGGTACAAACCTGTTTTTGAGGATTCTATACTGGAGTTATAGTCCTACCCTGCATTTTATATACATCCTTCATACATACACACAAATCTTGGAAAATGTTATACATTTTTTATTAAACTTGGAAAAATGCTGCATATTGAAGCCAAGAAAACCCTCACCATCATAAATAATTGATTTATTTAATAATTGATCAATTACATTTTCTTCATGGTAAACATATTAAAGACATTTTTGTTCACCTTAGTTGTTGATACTATTCTCCCAATACTGAATGTAATGGAGAAAACATAAATTGAATCATCATGCTTTTTCCTAGGTGCCATTCATGACGTGTTGATCAGTTCAATGACTTCATTGGTTCCTTGATGATGTCTGGTGATCAGTATGAATGGAACAACAAAATTTGGGGTAGCATTATGGTGCCATGATATCTGAATGATATAACTTCGATATGTGCTCATCTTAGACATTATTAATCACCATTTTCAAAACTATACAACTAAATACAGAGGAAAGCATGTACGTATACAAGGGAATTCCGTATGCATAGAGATGTCGTTTGCTATCAAAAGTATATTTCAATTTTTCTAATCTCATATTTACTGAAAAATAAATGTCTTTAGTTTGTTTAAAGGCTGTGGTCAATGGACCTTGCATATGAGCCAACAATGTTTTGACTGATAGCCCAAAGCTCTACCTACTAGGTTTAAAAATGTGATACCTCGACCCAATGTGATATTTAGCTACCATTTTAATTATGGCTCCGTTAACTCAAAACCGTACTTATGATCACGATGATATATTTTTTTCAATTAAATTATTAGTCAAAGAGTAACAAAACACAAACTTTCATGAAAGTAAAAGGGAGTAATTCCTTCAAAAATTTGCCACAAAAAGCACCAGTTTTATTTGCTTCTAAAAAAAAACCCAAATTACCATCTCCGAAGTCGTCTCACTTGCCTCGGATAAAATCAGCATTCCTTATTGTATTAGTACAAACCTTTACCTAAACCTTTTCTCATGAGGGAGTTCAAATGTAATAAAAACCAGTTTTTTGTGGCATATGTAAGAACTTTAATGGCCACTGCAGCAGAGGATTCCAAGATCAAATCATCGATCAATCATCTCATTTTACCACCAACTAATCCTATTTAGGGTCACCTGAACAGGTAGCCAGTCTGTTGCAGGGCACACACACATACATACACACACCAATTAACCTGGATGCATGTCTTTGTACTACTGTCTGTGAGTTTCCTCAGAAAGTCCCGGAAGTTGTAAGATGTAGAATGCAATGTAGAAGAAATACTTATTTGGTGCGCTACCTCGGTGTTACACCACCAATACCCAAAACCCCTTATGTTTACACTAGCAGTGAGTCACTCGTCTGTGCTGGGTTTTTTGTTTAACCCAATCCAATCAGTGAAACACACACTAGGGGGCAGCAGTGAACTCATTTGCCGTAGCCACAGCACCCAGGGAGAGCAGTTAAGAGCTTAAACTTGTTTTACTAAACCAGCTAGGTTCATTTTACTTGAACATCAATTTCTAGTTAATTTGATTTCAACTCATCATAATTTGCTTGGGTTGCACATCATTTAGCATTAATCATCGGCTTATACTTTCAGATCGCTTTGTTGGGAAACGGCACCTTTACAGTGAACAAAGGGGTTCTTGGTTCAGTAATGCATGTGTCATAAGCTTTATCGAGTGAACAGGTTTAATTATTGATGCTGTCAGAAAGGGGCAAGCAAGCCTTTTTTAAACATTTATCAAACACCAAGTCAATTAGTAGATTCATTGTTGGCTTGTTTGAACTCTTTTTGGTAAGCATAAAGCTTATACAGGCATGATGTTCCACACCGATTTCAGCACCGATTATCTATGTACACATTGTTATATAATACTGTTAAATTACTTAGCAGAATTCAGCAGGGACCAAATCCGAACAAAAACACAACTGCTGTCTCGCATGAACATTAAATATAACACTGTAAACACATCAAATGACCATTTCAAACTGCGAAGAAGTAATCTTTAAGACTTGAACATAGCAAAGTGATGTGATATTTAAAATATCCTGATCTCAAAGAAGGAACCCCATTTTCAATTCCCTTTTTATTGCAGTGGCACAAAGGAAGAGTGCAAAGTTTCCTGTGCTAAAAGTTCACTTGCTTTTGGCGGCTAGCAATTCGACACACGCATCCTGTTGAAGTCTGACTGGGCGCACGGAGGCACAAGTCCATCGGAAAGTGCTTTGGGCTTTACTGGCACTTTGGGATACTGCATTTGATTCATGCGAGTGCCCAGTGTGTGCTCAGCCTGGATGGATCTAATGAGCATCGGGGAGTCTGCAAACTCAGGTGGGGGTTGAGGGAAAATGCTGTCTGGCGTCACCCAGTTTTCTTGTGCTGGGGTAGCTTCCTTCCTGGTATTGGAGAGCGTATTTGGTGGGAGAACTGGTACCGATTCGGGAATGTAAAAAAAACTAGGTGGAGGGGACCAGTGCTGAGTTGACCGTACGACATCTTTTTCAGAATCTTTCTCTTTGATAGGTTCATCCTCTTCAGACAAGTTGTCATATTGTGAAGGCCGCCGGCAACTGGGGGAGCCCGGGATGTAAAAATTAACAGGGAACTTTCCGAGCTGCCTCTGTGCTCTTTGTGATGACGGCGAGCATGTTGAATCGTTCTGAATGACAAGCAGCTGAGTAGTTGCTAATGGGGACGAGTCTTCCAAGGTGGAAATATCAATTCCAGACTCTGGATCGTAGTACGGCAATGGTGGCGGAGGCAGTTCAGGAAGATTTAAAGAGTGCATGCTGAATTTATCGTTCTCTGAAGACTGATAAGGAGGCGGCCATTCACCAGACTCAGAGAGAAAGTCGTTCTCTCCTGGAGGTGGTGTATGGTAAGCGCTCTCTGGGAGGAATGACTGGCTTGCGGAGGGAAGATCCAGACTCTCCTCTACCAACAGTTTAGCTTCAAGTTTTGGAGATGGAACAGGGGGAACTTTTCTCAGTGGTTTAATCTGAGGTAAGGCCAGAGTGGCTGGAGATTTAGGTGGAGGCTCAGGATCCTGTGTATGTGGGAGAGATGCACTCTGGTGTATTTCTTTGCGTTGCTGAATTGTGGTTATTGGGGAGCGCTTGATTGGGAGCTCAACACCCAGAGGCTTCTTAGGGAACTCGTCAGCTTTGGCTGCAAACAAAAAACAAAATTGTCAGACATGTTTAATCTTCGATTACTATTGAAAGCCTTGATTTGTCATTCAGTTCAAATTCAGTTCAGACCAGTTCCGATTTTCAATGATGTTTGCGGTTTCTGTTTGATCCAGAGCAGGGATGTTTTATTTTAAAAACTAGAATATAAATTACAATCGAATTAATCAAGACTGCACAATTTGTTCAACCAGAGATGTATACACATATACAAGCACATGCTGTGTATGGCATGCCTGAAGTGCTAGCTAAAGAACTTTCCCTAATTAATATAATATATCCGGCACCGATAAACGCTTCCCTGCAGAATGGTATCAGAACGGTGCAGAATTTGTAAATACAATTTTGTTATTTATTAGGATTTTAACATCATGTTTATCACTTGGTTGTACTCATTACACAAGTGTCTACAGTATACACATAACAACCAATAGATGTAAGCTAAAAGCTGATGTATACTTCCGCGTCAACTCAAGCAAGACTGCAGTCACCTCAACCCCGTGGTTTTCCTTTTATAGTTCTGCCTAGAGGTTGCATCTGCACCCAGAAGTAATTCACCGCCACAATGTTAGAGGGGTGGGAAATTTGACGGTTTGTGTTTCTTATCTGTTTCTAGCGACGAGCGAGCGAGGTCGTTGTGGATTACAGATGATCGAGCGCCGTAAATGTATCCTTAAACCTCTTAACTAAGCTCACTGGCAAGCTTTTGGACTGTGGCAGAATGAACTATAAAAATTGGAGAACCTAGTGAGAGGAAAACGATGGGATAATTTTGCTTACGTGCAGGAGGAAGGTCGAGCTTTATTCTTCGTAGCTCAGACATGGCGGCCTGTAGCTGCTCAATGACGGCATCGTCGCTCAGGTGAAAAGAAGACGCAATTGACTCCTGTAGAAACTCCCGCAGATCCTCCAAAGGCTTCTTCAGCAGTTGCTCTGAAGAAAAAAAATAAAATAAAACTTAACCAAACACAATAACTTCCTATTATATTGTCCCTAAATTCTCATTGACTTTGAAAGAGGGCTGAAAAGATTCAAGTACTATAAATCAAATCACTGTAATAATTTTTTTTTAAATCGTTTATGAATGTCAGCATTGGCATTTGCCTGTTACAAAAATAAATATATTATAGGCGCTTTTCTGCGACTCAAGGACAGCTCACAATACTAACAAAATAATAAAAAGAACAAACAGGTAGCAAATTAAAAGCACTAATCAGCTGCCACAATTTATTTTCGGGGCACTTTTGTGATTAACACAGTCACCTCACAGCAAAAAGTCCCGAGTTTAATTCTCGGTTAAGACAATCCTGGGCTTTCAGTGTGCACAGGGGTTCCCCTCCGGGTACCTCCACAGTCCAAAGACATGCAGTCAGGTTAATTCGAGATACCGAATTGTCTTGAATGTATGCGCGCGTGTCTGTACCGTGCAACAGACTGTCGACCTGTTCAGGTGATTTATGGATTCGCTCAGTGTGTCCCACCATTTGGATGGATAGTTGATATTTATTTTTGCTTTTTATAATTAAGTGTTTCTTATCTAATAAATAGCTGGACCACTGGGACAATCTGTATAATACACAACTATAGAAACAATCGATAGTTGCAGCCCCATTTTAGTTCTTCAGGTCTTCCTTTTTTGTTCTCCCTATAGATTGTAGGATTTGTAGCAAACATAATCAACATGAAAAATGATGGTGTTGTATACTACAGTCTATGTGACTGCATATTTACTTTTGTGGATTTTCAGGGCAGTGTATGCCATAGCCGTCAGAACTCGTTCTCCTTCGAGGATGTATACATCCCAAAGCCGCAACGTGAGTGTGAAGGGTGTCTGTTAACAAAAACACAGAAGAAAAAAGTAAAGATAGAATTAAAATCATTCTCCGGATCCAAGCATGTCTCATATTTAATGTACATAGAAAAATCTAGAGCTACTAAAATCTTAATTTTACTGTACATGTGCACTACAATGAAATGCATTAGTTTAGATGCTGTGGTTGGCAGCAGAGCATCAGTCATTGTAGAACAACGGTCTACACAGGTCTCTTATTTTGCAATACGTTCACATAGATGACCCCTTTCATTAAGCTTGTGAGTGTCCAAAAATGCACATGGCTTCAAATCAGATCTAAGTGCTCTCAGTTACCCTCCTTCCACCCTTTCAGTTTCCAAACAAAATGTTTGTCTATTTGGATTACGTACAATTTAGTAAAATTCATCAACATTCATGCCAGGATTCATCAACTAAAGGTTGTATATGAAACCCACTCAAGAACCTTTTTTTGTATCCAATTCACCTCACTATTTTTTGTACTGTGAAAGGAAAACAAAGTTTATGGAATAAATCCACATATAGGCCAGAAAAACATGTAAACACCAGACAGAAAGGACCCATAACCTGCTTTCTGTAAAAAAGCCAGTGGTACTATTCTGGAGGTCCAATAATAATACTTACATAAACAAAAAAACTAGATTTAATTTAAGTAGATCATAAGAAGCACACCATCATTACGCACATTGTATGGCATGAAAAACACGACCATGTATACCATTCAACATTTATAATTAGTTTCACATAGGGATGACTGTGTGCTGTTGCATCCCATCATTAGGTCCTAGGTTCAATTTCCAATTAAGTTCTAAGTTCACCTTACGAATGTAGTTTCTAACAGCATGGTAATAAACCGCTGTACCAGTAATGGGATTTTAGGCACACAAGGCTTGCTGTTGAGTGTTCCTGTTAACATTTTGAACTTTACATTTTCGACATTCAGCAGACACTTTTATTCGACTTATTTTATAGCGACTTAAATATGTACAGTGTACACATTTGAGGATTAGGAGGATCAACAGTGGCAACCTGGCAGAGATGGCATTTGAACCAGTGACCTTATACCTACTAATCCAGAACCTTTATTCTGCACTAGACTAAAACTATGTTGTTGTTCCTACTGCCTTGAGTAGCTAGATGTCAAATGGTTAATGTCAAAATATAGGTCTCACAAATATCAGGACCAAAGACTTTCTAGCAGAACATTGCCTGGAGCATGACGTTGTTCACCTTCGCTGATTCACCTTTGTGCCACAGTGCAAGCAACATCCTGGGCAAGCAACACACATGCATGCACGCACATGCACCTACACACAAACACAGCTAACTGTCTACATGATGTAAAGGCAAGTATGACTCAGCAGACCAGACCACCTTCTTCCACAGCTCCATGGTTCAGATCTAAAGCGTATGTGCCCATTGTAGATGCTTTTAACTGCGAATAAAGGTTAGCATGGGTACCCTGGTTTTCAGATTCATCGCCCCGGAATAACAAATATGTGTTCCCTTGTATGAATCGTAATCAAAACAAACCTTTCAGCCAGCTATTCTGTAGAATGGGAGCACAGAGCAAACTTTTATGTCCGATTAACAACGATGGCCCATGTGTTGTCAAAATCATCCCAACAGTGCGAGACTCTCTGTCTAGTTTGACCACTGTTTTATCCCATTTATGGTCATGGTGAGACACACTAGTTTTCCCCTCTGTTCACCACTTTTACACACTTATTATGAGGAATTATTCCTCTACATTGAACACACATTTACACACACTAGGGAGCAGCAGTGGGCACATCTGTCTGGCATGTTGGGCAGCCCTAGCCACGGCGCCTAAGGAGCATTTACGGGTCAAGTGCCTTGCTCAACGACACTTCAGTCATCCGCTGTCAATATTCAAAATTAAACCAGCAATCTTCCATTCACAAGCCCAGTTCTCTAATCAGCATACCAGAGCTGCCCTGATGTGTTTTTAAAAAAAGAAACAGCTGTCAATCATGCAGACAGCTTGTGTATGCTAATGAGAACTACAATTTGATAGTACAGGATCAACAAAAACATTTCAAATAATTCTTACATTCAAGATGATCAACAGTAACCAGTAATAGTAAGTAACAGTTCTCATTACCCTGTCTATAAAGCACTGCAGAAACCACTTGGTTGTGTATATACCAGTAGTCATCTGCTCCTTATCCTGTAGAAAGTAAAGACAAGATTATTGTTCACACAAACGCACAGGTTTATATTTGGTATAAGAAAACGCTTGGGAATCGTTGTAAGTGGCTTACTAAGTGTTTCTTGAGCTTTGGTAAAAGTTTAGCCAGGACGTGGTCATGATGAGTCTGAAAACGCTGCAGCTTGGGAAATCCAGGGATGAAGAATCCTACATACAAAAAAAAATACATTCAAATAAATTACAGCGATTATTACGTTTTTTAGTGTCTTTAGAAATGGGGTCTGTTCCATTGTTGTTACATAAGCTTTTTTACAGAAATGTTTAGGGTACATGAAAGGGTCTTATGATCTAGAGCAGTGGCTCACAACCACCAAGTCGTGGACTGGTACTGGGCTGCACAGAATACATACAATCCAGTGATCAGTGTTCAGCATTAGTGCTGTCATCTTACTGAAACGTAAATTTCTAATCCTAAAACCTTATCACAACTTTATTAAACTCAATACAACAGTGTGGAGAGCAGTGGTGGTGTGGCTGGCTGATATTTTACTGAGACAGAGACATGGTTGATGGAGTCCGAACAGGTGATCAGATGAGGTGCAATCTGGGAGTTGTGGTCCTGGCCTGATTATGGCCTATAACACGTGCATGACTGCTACGATTTGGAAAATATAGTACATTTCTTATGCTGTAAAATGTAAAACATGTCACTAAACAAGTCTACAGTCATGCCCTGGTCTAATTTTTTAAATAAAATGCTGTGGATAAAAGCCTCTGCAAAATGACAAAAATGTAGAACGTTAAACATGAAACAGCAAGTGGTTAAGTTCTGAAATGTCAGCACTAAGCCAACAGCTTTCCGTTCTTTAAAAAATGGCATTGTGGTTTAATAAGGGTTTGGTTTTGGGATCTAAGTCTTTTCTGAGTTGAATGGAATTTTCTCCCCATGTCTATGAAAGTTTCTATCAGAAGCTCCAGTTTCTTACCAAACACAATCCAAACACGAGTAGTCAGGTTAATTAGAGGCACTACTTTTTATTTAAATGTGTATGTTCTGTGATCATAAATGTTTCCCATACACCTACTAAAAAGCTGGAATAGGCTCCAGAAATGAATAAACCATTAACACATACCCTTTAACCTATAGGGCAATTCAGATCCAACTGCATGTTATTGGATTGTGGAGTGAAATTATATATTTTATAAAGCCTGAGCCACCTCCAATTCTTTATCATTGTTTAGCCACTGTCTATGGATTATGATAATAAAGGAGTGTAGACTTCTGTTTAAAATGAGTCAAGCCATGTCAAAATGCTGGAGAAAAGTTAACTAAGATATAAAATTGTGGCAGAGTTCTGAAATGTCAGCAGTAAGCTTAAACATGCTTAGTCAATTATTTTTGACTTTCAACTGAAACTGCAGGACCATGGATTCTCAGAACCATGTCAGGCACTGAACTCCTTCCTATGCAAAAGTGACATCAACATGTAGTGTTAAATTGCATAAAGTGCAACTGCTGTGACACTGCATGCTATGTTTACTATATTCATGTGCACTCACATGCACTGAACATCCACACTTCAGCAGATCATGGCTTATGTCTGAATAATAAAGAAGTCACTTGGAAAAGAGTCAGAACAAGTACACAAACCTTTTGTCTCTGTGCCCTTCGGGTTATTGGATATGCCAGAGAAAAATTTGCACAGACTGACCATTTTATGTTTACAAACGCAGAAAAGATATAACAGAACTTCCAACCAGTGGAGTCCAGTCAGGCCCTTCGATCCCTTCTGAGAAGGGGTAAAAAATTGTAGAGAAAAAAAACTAGAACGAAATGAAATCCAAATTATTTGTCATTTCTCTTTTTCTGTTACTTTATTTGTCGGAGTGGTACTAACCAATCAAAATTGCTCATTGAAATGCTTGCTGCTGCTTATTTTTTCCTTCTAAGAAGATTTTTAAACATTTTGTAATGCACGTCTATTAGCCTATAAATTGAAATTATAAATCTGACCAATTAGATGCATGATTTTCTCTAGGAGAGGTGGGCTATAGCTACCTGCCCTTTCTCAGTATTCTGATGCAGCTGATACACAAGCCACATCTTATTTATAAAACAAAAAACAGAACACTCTGTGCTAATTAATTAGCTGCAAATGAGACAAATATTGAAGTATACATAATTCGAAATCACTAATATTCAACATGTTTAAACTAAAGGCTGATTCATTACTTCTGCGTCGACTTGATGCAAGACAAATTTTGCCTCAACAACGTTTTTTTCCGTTTATAATTCATCAGAGAGTGATGACTTATGAAAGTTCGGTCACGAATGTGTTTACTCTCCGGCAATGCCACAAACGAGAAGAGTCATTGCTGTAGATTTTAGCAGATCGATTTCGAATGAGTGATTTACAAACAAACCATTGTAATCATCAATGTACTGCCATATGCAAAATACATTAAACACAAGTGTGGACGCTCTATTGTTTTGATAGCTCCCTCTTGTGGTCTGCGCCTATACTTCTTGAGGTCTTCATTATTTCGACATGTAGTAATTTGTAGGTGTTCGTTAGGTGAAACGATGAGCTGTTGTTTCGCGATTATGTCAATTTGACAGTATAAATAGCCTTAACTCTTAAAGTCTTTGCAATCACTACTGAAGGGAAGGGTAGACTTTGGTACTGACTACATGCACTATACATCACGGCTGCCATCATTTTCAAAACATTTAAACGTGTTTTGTTTGCTTTTGTATCGGACATTAAAAGGATTTTATTGTGGAGACTAAACAATTGTGTATTTTAAACCACGTTCCCAAAAGTATGTCTTGCAAGTACGACTCACCATGCATGGAATGTTTTTGGTTGGTCAGCAGCTGCGATAGGGCCCAGAAAGCATCCTCCTCATTTAAGTACATAAGCAATATAGCTGCTATCTGGCTCATGCCTTGGCAGTAGCTCACCTCCTGCAGAATTAAGACAAAGCCAAATCAATATGCAGCTTATATACAAAGTAACCACCAGGAGCAGCACATACAGCAACTAGACAAGACTTGTACAGACTGGTGCACCTGACTTAAACTTGTGTATGACATTTTATTTTTGTTTGTTTATTTTTAAATAAGTTTTACACTTTTACACAGGAAAGCGTTACTCAATACATAACAGTCATTGACAATTGACAATTCTGAATTCCGTCGTTTGTATGATTTTGGTTTTGAAACTAGGACATCTGGAGTAAATCCAAGTAGACATAAGTGCTGCATGCAAACTTTACACAGAATGGGCCTGTCGATCAAACTTAGGACCTTCCTGCTGTGAAAAGAGTACCTAACGACCATGCCATGTCTGTATGTAGACACTGTAACACACTGCCAAGGACTGGATAACAGCGGTAATGCAACTTAGCATGGCTCCACCGAAAACATGCAATTTCCAAGAAAAAAAAAAGTAACACACATGGATGTGTTGACTTACGGTGTTGTAGACAGAGTAAGCTGCCAGCACATGGAACAGGGCTTGCTGTCTAAAAAAAGAACAGCAATAGCAATTCCTTAATCGTATAATCACATCATTATAAACACAGAAACCTCACGAACTGGTTATTCCAGTACCTAAGTAAGTACAATTATACAACACTATAATAAAAAACAAACAAAAAAACACCGTCTTCTTATCTAAATCTCGATGACTCCACATTAATGTGGGATTTGAAAATAAAAACATCATGTTCTTCTACTATCTAAGTAGAGCAGAGTGTCTAGATTAGGGTCCTCACAGCCAAAAAACAAAATGCCACAGTTCAACAGTTATTCAACAGAAAGTATGGTTAAGTGGTGAAGTGTAAGGCACAGCACTGGATTCAAGCTCAAGTGAGATCCTTTCTGAGTAGAGTTTGCATGTTCTCTTTGTATCTATGTTCATTTCCTCCCACAATCCAAACAAAACTAGCCAGGTTAATTGAAGGCACAAATGTGTGTATTTCCTGCAATCCTGCTCTGTGTTTGTATGCCTTACGCTCACTGAAAAGCTTCAGAACCCTTCCTGTGACCCTGATTAACAAACAGCATGTAACCTGTGAGGCAAATCAGTATTTTTAATTACCTTATCATCAATTTGTGACTGCAAATCTACCTGAAATGTTAAACCTCAGATTTGGGTCCCTATTGGGCATTTTTTCTTATCATTTGAACTGACTTGAAATGCATTTACAACCTAATTAATAATATTGTTTATAAAAAGATAACAGAATATAAACATCATAATATGAATATATAAATGTAACATATGGACTGGATCAGACAGTGTGGTAGATATTAAACTCATAAACGTCTTGTCCTAGTACAAGGTTTTGGTGTTTTTATTGCCAATCCGAGTTCAAGACAGGGTGAACTATTTATACCATGAAAAAATGAATCCATAAAGCGTTTGTTGTACATACAACAAAAACATCTGACAGCCAAAATATGTGTGTTATGTATAAAGGTGTGGTCAGACATCTCTTGACGGTAATGAGAAGGCTCCACTGACGTAATTTTATTTCACTTCCCCTAACTTAGTACAGCCCCTAAACCACAGTGAAGTGTTAAACTAGCTTTGTGAGTGCACCATGACTCAGTGCTCAGTGTCAAAATATTTAGTGGAAATTTCTGGATGTCAAAATATAGCCCAAGCCATTGATTGATGCCGCTGTGTTTTACACCTCCATGTAAAAGTCATGTCAAAATGAAATCAAAGCAGCATATGTGAATCGACAAGCTGACATATCTTAACAGTCTTGTATGGCCTAGTTAATTAATGACATGCCAAAAGCATATAGTTATTAGGTCAGAATAAAAAAAAAAGTAAACATTAATTCTTGGTGAAACGGCAGTGACTGCTGAAGCCCATCACTTCCTGTAACGCCTCGCTCACTCACAGGAAACAAAACAAAAAAGTGAGCGGTATAAGAGAGGAAGTAGCTCATGTTTTGGTTAGAACAAGGTCCAAACTGTTCATGACACATGCACCTGAACACACAAACAAATATATACGATTTGGGAGGGAAAAGTACAATGAAGAAGAAAGTAAATACATATAAATGTATATAAATAGTCATAAGATGCCAAACTCATGTATTCAAAGGTTTTTAAGAAGGTATGTTTAATATACTGTATATGGGTTTCACTGGACACTAGTGTTGTGGCAAATCATGCTCGCCAACTATTACCTACTGTTATTATTAGACCCTAAAATTACAGACAAACAGACATGACTGTTTCTAAATGATATGGGGGTATCCTTGCTGGTCCTATCCACTGCTAGGAATACAACTAGAAAGGATGTGTAAAGGAAGGCACCCAGTAAAAAACGATGGATCAAATCAGAAATCATTATGTACATAGCACAACATAAATGAATACATCACAACAGATATCAGAAAATTAAATAAGGTGTTTTCTGTATGCCGTTCTCCTTCGTGCCTTCACCAGGTACTTTGGTTTCCTACCACAGTCCAAAGACATGCAGTCGGGTTAATTGGAGACACATTGTCATTTAGGTGTTTGACTCCTGTGCTTGTACCCTGCAGCAGATTAGTGAGCTGTTCAGGTGTGCACCCAGTATATGTTCATAGTGAACCTAAATAAAATTTTCATTGTGGAAAAAACAATTACATGTGGTAAATAGATAATGAATGTTCCAAAAAAATTAGATCATGTCTGTTTTTCACCAATGTCAGTTTCGATATAACTTGATGGACAAAATATCTAAAGCCAGTAAACACCAAGAAATACAAAAATCTTCACTTCAAATAGTAAACTCAGTTTTTACTACTATACTGATCACTACTGAGTGATTATACTGAATTGTATAAATTGCATAATATAGTGCATCTACATCATGTGATTAAAATGAATACTGAAATGTATCATATAGATAGGTTGTGCAAAGTAAAGGATGTTTACGTGATGAAGTGTACTTGATTACTTCCTATTGGGTATCACAATCATTTAAATCCACAATTATTCCATAATATCATTTATTGGCACGACTGCAATACTGAACAGTTCCACAGACTGCAAATCTGAAAGTACTATCATGTTAATCCTAATGGTTACAAGGGAAAAACTAAACAATTCAAAGAAAAAAAAACTGATGATCAAATCAGATACTTTTAGCCATCTGAAAGTGTGTGTGTGTGTGTGTGTGTGTGTGTGTGTGTGTGTGTGTGTTGATTACTGACTTACTTGACTCCAAATCTTTCCATAAACATGATATGATTCCTGAAGGTCCTGTTAACATCCAGGTCTATCTGTTTAATTTCGTCTGAGTGGAACCTGGCCTGTTCCTTCATTTTCTAAAAATAAAAAATGCACAAAGTATGTAGTATTTATTTATTTAGCTTTTAACATCAACATTTAACACTTTAGGTAAAATTCATTCATCACACAAGTCCCATCTAACACATGAATAATGGATTCAGGGATAATTTTCTTCAACCATACCTGCATGTTTTAGGACTGTGGGAGTGCCCAGATTAAACCGACACAGGAAGAACATACAAATTCAGCGCTGGTCTACCAAAGAATCAAACCTGGGACTTCTTGCTGTGAGGAGACATTGCTAATGACTAAACCTCAGTGTCACCAAGGGAATAACACTGAAAGGAAATAGGGGCTTAAAGCGTTAGATTTTTCAATATAGTTTAGTTTGCTTCGTTGACTTAAAACTTAAATCTGTTAGTTTTAATACGTTTTTAGATTGGGTTTGTTAGTGTTTATTATTTTTAATGTTTTAGGTTTTTTAGTTTCAGTAATAGTCATAGTTATTTCATACTTTCAAATGCTTTATGTAAAAAGGTCCACATATTTTTTTAATAAAAACTCAACAAAAGTTACTTTCAATTACTGTTGAACAACCGACAGTAATGGAGTCAGGTTTTCATAAACTTAATCGTTGAGCATTTATAAAAAATAAGAAAGCCGTTTCATACTTTATACGGGACACAGGAACAATTTCGCCCAGGTTACTTGCTCTTATTAGAAGCTCTGTCCCAATTCAAAAGCTGCAAAAGGATGTAATTTCTGTATCCTATACAGTTGAATGGGAACACATCCACATCATGGGGAAGTACAAAATCATTACAGGGAAATAGCATGACGGTGGATAAAAGTGGATTTTATATTAGTTTACAGGTTTATAAATATACCATCACAAAAAAGAGAATTCTGTCTAGAATTGTAGTTTGTTTTGTAGTTCGTCTACAATTATTTTTCGTCTGTTTTATAAGTGTATAATACAGTAAACTTTGTCAATTTTTAATTATATATTAGCTTTTTTGTATATCTATAATAATCCTAGTTTTGACAGCACACAAAACTGAAATTAAATACAAAAAATAGACTATTACATAATTTCAGATTTTTTAAAAATGTAACCTTGCCAACTCTGTATATTGGTAAGGGTCTTATTTTAAAAGCTGGCTTCAGAGCAAAAACACCAAGGGTAACTCTGGGGGTAAACTTACAACTCTCTCTCTCTCTCACACACACATTCACTCGCTCGCTCGCTCGCACGCACGCACGCACGCACGCACACACACACACACACACACACACCTAGCCTCATTATTACATTTAACGCTTCTGAGGTAAATAAAAAGTGGATGATTTTGTTACAAAATGATTATACATTATGAATTTGGCAACTGTAATCATCACTTTATCCTGAAATAATAAAATCCCTTTGCTCTAGAGTAGGGGTCACCAACGTGGTGGGCACCAGGTCGCCCGCGAGGACCTCATGAGACGCCCGCGGGCCTGTTCTAAAAATAGTTCAAGATAGTGACACTTACCAGTGAAATGCATTTTTTGTTAGCTATTCTTTTTTAAATCACACTTGCATTAGTGTAAATTAGAAAATGACAATGTATGTAATATATTGTAGCGATCGCTTAATGTTATGGGTTATGTGTGTATTTAATGTTATGAGGCTCTGTTCACATGTTATACTGCTTCATGTGTGTGGGCGCTAATAGGGGAGGGAGGAGCCTAGTGCAGGTGTGTAGGGAGCAAGAGAGTTTTTGGGAGTGAATCGGTGTGTGTGTGTGTGTGTGTGTGTGTGTGTGTGTGTGTGTGTGTGTGT
>JAOTRQ010070931.1:0-12431 GCA_028565875.1 Hoplisoma paleatum
GTCGTCAGGAAGGGCATCCGGATGGAAAACTCTGCTCCAAACATTAACGTCCTACCCCAGGAACTGGGAAAACGGACCATAAACGAGTAGATAGATAGAGAGAGAGAGAGACAGACAGACAGACAGACAGACAGGCAGACAGATAGAGAGAGAGAGAGAGAGAGAGAGAGAGAGAGAGAGAGAGAGAGAGAGAGAGAGAGAGAGAGAGAGATCTGTTTTAACCAAATCCACAAATAAATAGTTACACTGGAGAACATTTCAATGGCAAATGTTACCAGTAAATGTATTTCTTTTCTAGTTCTTACTGTAGTGTGTCAGATGGGTTTAGCATCCACTCGGGTTACTGCAAGAGCATCATGTCAGCACAGATATTCATTATTCATGTAGCTGTGAGTGTTTAAGAGTGGATCTATAAAAAGTTCCGGCTGTTTGAAAGATTATTAAATGCACTAGTGTACTAGATAATTGAATATAAAAATGTACTCAAGTTAATCAAGTTAAAATCAAATAATAAAAGAAACCTGGAAGGAGGTCCTCCAAAAACATTGGATGTTTCTAATAGTTCCTAGAAACTATTAGCATGTTAGCATCATCCAAGCAGTTATAAAGATTAATATGTATAAATATTTTCCTCTGCTGATAAGGTTTTCTTCCTCTTTTAACAGGTTATTTAAAGAGAAGTGCAACTCTCCACCGGACGGCCTTTATTGCATCCGAAACTCAAGAACAAAGACCTCGAAGGTGCAGCTCAGTATAAAACTAAACAGGAAGCTCTTTATGTATATACAGAAACTTCTGACATGCCTATGTCTTTGTGTGTGTGTGTGTGTGTGTGTGTGTGTGTGTGTGTGCGTGCGTGTGTGTGCGCGCTTGTCTCTGTACTCTTGTTATGATGCTAAAATGCCAGTGTTCAATCCTAATTAGGGTCTAGCTGGGACATATACTGGGCGAATATACTAAATTCCTAAATGGGTGGCCAGTCTGTTACAAGGTACGAAGATCTCTACCAGAGATCTAGGGTTAGGTGACTGTGATATATGAACTGTGGGAGGAAACCGGAGTACCCGGGGTAAACACAGGGAGAACATGCAAACGCCACACAGAGAGCCTTTCCGGGAATCAAATCTTTCTTGCTGACATGAAGTGGAACTGATCACTTTGTACTAAAAACTCCACTTATGGTGATGAAACTGAGCATGAACATGACGACCATCCCGGTGATGATGTAGCGGTGCATCGTGGTTGTTTAAACCCTCTCATCATGTCGTTCTGACTCTTTTCTGTCACTCTTTTATAAGGATGAGCAGCGCGGTAGACGACTGCATCCAGTTCACCCGCCATGCCGGCGACGTGCTGTTCAACTTCAACCGTCTGCGCAGCCGGAACATCCTCACCGACGTGACCGTGCTGGTCGGCGGACGAGAGTTTCACGCCCACAAGACCGTCCTCATGGCCTGCAGGTACCTGGTACAACATACAGTACATAATGAGGTATAGAGGGCTGGGTCACATGACCCGAGGAACCGGATTCATGAGTGGACTGCAGGAAATAAAGAATAAGATTTAAACAAATTACACAACCACAAAATCAAACCTCATAATCTCGTTTTCTCTCTCAGCGGCTTCTTCTACTCCGTCTTCGTCAACACGGACTCGGCGGTCATCAGCTTGGACACGAAGGCCGACCCCGACGGCTTTGCGGTTCTGCTGGACTTCATGTACACTTCCTGTCTCACGCTGAAAGAACACTTTATCGTGGGGACGCTCAACACCGCCATTTACCTGCAGATGGAGCACATGGCGGAAACCTGCCGACGGTTCATGGAGTCCAGGTAGCGTGAACAGCTTCAGCTATAAGAGAAGTAAAAAGTGACTGGCAGAAGTGGAGACTGTTAGGGCTGCAGGTGGCGGTGGTTTCGAGCATCCATTACGGTGTCCACATACTTTTGACCAGCATGAAGCGACTGACTGTGCTTTCTTTCTTCAGGGGCTTGAACATAAAACCTCCAGGTGAGGAAGTTCCACCATCGCTGACGAACACGTCCTTCAGGGGGTGCTGTCCTCCGGTAGTGCACTACGCAGTCAGTACCTCCACGAGCAACCCCACCCGCTTCTACACCCGCCTCCCTCCACCCTCCAGCACCAGACCTCATTCCTGGAAAATTCCAAACAGTGGCGTCTGCCCCGATACGGGCTCCGGTCACGTGGGCAGTCCGGGCACGAGTCCCGGCGTCCGTCCCTCTGTGCTGCACCAGCTGGATCGGACAGACAGGAGGAGCGTAAAAGAGGAGGCGAGTGAGTTGGAGAACTTCGTCCACTCGCACATGGTGGACCCGCGCAGCCCGCTCAAGTCGGACTGCCAGCCGAACTCTCCGGCTGAGTCGAGCGGCTGCGGTGGCGGCGGTGATCCGGCGGCCTCAGCGAAGGTCCACAACTGGAAGAAGTACAAGTTCATCGTACTCAACGAAAATCCCAGCCAGAATTCATCCGAACCCACGCGGCCCGCCGAGAACAGGTCGGTTCTAATACTTACTCATACTTTGGTTATTGGAATAACCAAAATAGGCATGCAGTGATGGGTCACATGACCATACGACACCAATGTGCAAAACTGTCATCAAAGCAAATGTTCTACATGATCTAAAATTTAAAACATTGTTTAACAATTTTGGTTGTGTCCAAACTTTTGACTGGGACTATATGTGGACACTTATTCTGGTTTAAACAGTAGTGGGCGCTGTCCTGATTCACTAAGTTGCAGTGTTTTTTTATTTAAGAGAAATAAATAAGTAAAACTAAACTTCGTCTTAATGCATCGTGCTCAGAGTATCATTACATCTAATGTCTGCAGGTCCGAGGGAAAGTGCGATCAAACCCTGAAGGATCAGTCGTCGTTCTCCAGCCCCACCAACACCCCCAGAGACGAGAGCATCAGCACAGAGATGAGGACCGGTCAGTAGTGACTTCCTCTTCACGTTTCATAATAATGACGATCTGACTTTATTGGATGATGTGATGTGCTTGCAGGTGAGAAGCCGTACCACTGCGGCGTGTGCGGAGCTCAGTTCAACCGCCCGGCCAACCTGAAAACACACCTGCGCATTCACTCGGGAGAGAAGCCCTATAAATGTGACACGTGCGGTGCCGCCTTCGTCCAGGTGGCTCACCTGAGGGCTCACGTTCTGATCCACACCGGAGAGAAACCCTACTCCTGCTCGGTGTGCAGCACTCGCTTCCGCCATCTACAGACCCTCAAGAGTCACATGCGTATCCACACGGGCGAGAAACCCTACCACGTACGTGTTGGCACACATACACACGCCATAAACACCTAAAGTAGATCATATAAGTTTACCGGGCATTAATGTGATGGTGGCTCTTTTAGTGTGGCGGTAACATCTTCAGAAATAGTTTTGCACAAGTTTTGGTGTGTGTCTATAGGGATTTGGGCCCAAGCATTTGTTATTAACTAATTACTAATGGTTATTATTAATGAATTATTATCATTGAATTGTATATAATTGTTCACACTTGTGTATTAAACTGCGTGGTTTATTTGATTCTTTTGTCAGTGTGAAATGTGCGACCTGAGGTTCCGACACAAGAGCCAGCTCCGACTCCACCTGAGACAGAAACATGGCGCCGTCACCAACAACAAAACCCCCAATCACTGAGAGCTGGTGGGACTTCTGGGTCTTTTTGGTGCAGGTGTCCGCCACAGTGAGGCCGCCGTCCGTGCAAGGAGTGAGGGAGGGATGTCAGGCTTAGTTTCTCGTCAGAACTGCTAATGCCACCTCTGCTGGCTGGTCGAGGGAATAGCGTCTCATGCCTT
Organism: Hoplisoma paleatum; assembly: GCA_028565875.1. NCBI lineage: Eukaryota > Metazoa > Chordata > Actinopteri > Siluriformes > Callichthyidae > Hoplisoma > Hoplisoma paleatum. Next base: position 3,833 of record JAOTRQ010070931.1, read on the forward strand.
TTTGTTTGCTGTAAGGTCCGCTGTGAGAATGCGCCTCTGGTAAGTGAAAAGAAGCGACTGGCCGGTGTGTACATCAGCACATCAGCAGGGTCCAAGTAAACATGGCCCAAGGGCCCTGACACACCACAAGCTTGGTGTTCGTGTCGCGTTGTTCAGTGGCGCCGTGATCACGTCAGGACCAGAAATGCTTTGCTGCTGCGCTTTTAATGAGCAATTTATCGGTACCAGACTTTTGTCTTTTACAAAATAATAATAATTATACTGGCTTATCCATCTTCACACATGCAGTTTATGGTTTCTAAATATATCCTGGGGTGAGAGTGCACATGTGAACTCCTAGTTTTGAGTAAGTTAGCAGGCTAAGCTATGTTAAAGCTGTTTTATTCTTCTTCCTCTCAACACAAGACAGCACCATCACCTCAAGGCCATCGTTTTCTTTCTATAGTTCCACGTTCAAGTCATGTGCGCCGTGAAGTGATTCAACACAACACTAGGGGGCGTAGAGATTCTGAGGGTGTTTGTGTTAGAGTGTAAAAGATTGTTGTTGTAAATTTTAGTTGATGGTTTGGCTCATCTTAACAAAACATCGTAAATATATTATACAGGGGGAGACAACTTTAACTACAAGCGTACACATGCCATTGTTTTGATGTATATAATGCTACCCCTCATGGACTGTGTCATTTTGACATGCAGTTAGAACATATTACAGGTAGTCTGTCGACGTACACTTTGTAGCGGTGGCGATTTCACGTGGAAGTATAGAATAGTCCATCATGGGACAGAATATTTATTTATATATTGAGTAATTTATAGTCAGAATTCTACCAAACTTTAATATAAACTAAAATTGTAATCACTCTGGAACTTGTTGCTAATTCTCGTACCATCATGACTTGGATAAAGATGTATTAAGATTTGCACATAAAACTTGCCGTGATCAAGACTGCGAGATGTAAAACACGTTCAAACGACATTTGCACAAGTTTGTTAGGATTTTATGATGATAATTGTGCATTATTTCTTACACCTAAATGATACATATCAGTTGAATGATTTGTGCTGAAACAATTATAATAATAGTAATAATATCACAGTGTTGATCATGGATTCGTCTGTACTTATTATATATTTAATTTGATATTTATTTATGTTTTTTGGCGTTGTCTCTTGCTTCAGGGCTAAAGCTAATTCTGTATCTGCTTTACATGTTTTCATGTGATGAGGTTTTCTGTAAACAATATATAAACTGTTATTTATAGCTGTTTTTAATAATATTTTGATACACTGGGGCAGACGGGGCTGTAATAAAACATTTATAATTAAAAACGCGTCGTTGTTTATTACTACGTATAAAATAAATGAAATATTAAAAACAAACGTCTTCATGAATTGGTTTAAAATGGCTGCTGCTCTCTGCTGGCTAACCTGAGGCACTACAAGAGCGCGGGAAAGCTTTGTTTACTGTTAGCATTTAGCACCGACGTCATGTTAAAAATGAACAAATAAATCTAAATGCACTGACACAAACAACAACAAGATGTTCAGCTTTAACAATTTTGTGTTTAAAGATTCATTTCCTGTCGTTTATACAGTATCATGACCAGTTTATATGCAAAGCACATAGCATTCAAAGTGCTTTAAATATGCAAAAACAAATAAATAAAGTACATTAAAACTACAATATGAATTAAACAGGTCACCAGTCTATTGCAGGGTACACACACAATACAATTTCAGTGTCTCCAATTTACCTAAATTCATGTCTGAACTGTGGGAGAACACCGGAGTACCCGTAGGAAACCCACACAGACACAAGAAGAACATGCAAACTCCAGACTCAACACTTCATGCTCAGGGACACTAAACTAGTGTAAGTTGCCAGTCTGTTGCAGGGTACGGAGACAAACACACACACACACACACACACACCAGTTAACCTGACGTCATGTATTCGGACTGTGGAACACTGTAAATGTAAGTCTAAAGTACAAAAACCAGGCCTAAAAAAGTCTTGAAAGATGTTTGACATTGACAAACATACATTTGATAATATCCTTTATAGCCTTTGTGGAACTAACATGATCTCGTTGTATTCAGTTTTGGGTTTTCCACTGGGTGCTCTGGTTACCTGAGACAAAAACAAAATGAGTTCAAGACCAGGTTTGTCTTTCAAAGATCTGCTTCACGTCTGAGAACACCTGTACAGGTCAGAGAAAGAAATGAATGAAATGACAACACCTTGCCGAGGTCCATGTTTCCACTAGTCTTCCAACAACAATGTAATTAACTTATACAATCTGTACGTACCTGGTTAATGGAGCGTGAGGCATCAATAGTGTGAACTTTGCCCTGCCTCCTGTACTGCTCTATGATGGGCAACGTGGACTTCAGGTACATCAGGATCCTAAAAAACAAAATATAAGGTTGCTACAGATGAACAGCATTATAAATATAGAAAATATGATAAATATAATAAATATTGAATTAATATAAATATAAATTTGAATTTAGCACCTTCTCTCCAAACTCTTTTGGTTGTCATCGTCCCGGCCGCTGGTCCTCCCTCGTTCCAGACACCTGTTGATGCAAATCTGCAACATTGACACAAAAAGGTAATAAATATGATATTTGAAATGAATTTTTTATCCTCAAGAGCATTTTCAGTGCACTGGAGAGCTCATTCGTTTTATTTAATGATTTAACTTGGTGCACAGCGCCACCTTCAGGCATAAAGGTGAGCTTATAAAAATACTTCCTTGTAATCCATTTTTATTTGTTCATTATTTATCTGTTAAGACACAAGCAGCACCTAGAAACTCCACACAGAAGGTTCTGCCCTATTTGTAGCTCGAACTCAGTTGTGACCTGTTAGTAACAGAACAGGGCTTATGAGCTTCTCGGAAGGTTGTCGGTTCAGTTCAGACAGTCGACAGGTCAAGACTGCAGTGCCCTTGAGTGAGGCAAAGAAGCCCTTAACTGCTTCGGGCTGATGTGGTTATGGGGATGCTCACTGCTGCCCCCTAGTGTCTTTACTAGTGTGTGTTAATGTATTTGCACAAATTGGGTAAAATAAGGAGGATTAATTCTTAAGTGTGTAAATGCACAATGTTGATACCACCATAAATAAAAACACTGGCGCACCAAGAACCTGAAGGCCAAGACTTACTTCAGTACTACAGTCAAAGAAGAGGACATGTTTGATTTCTGATTGGCCATCCATGGCGTTTATCCAGCCCTGCAGATTGTCTTCATCAGGAGGGAAGCCATCAATAAGGAAGCGGAAGTTCGTCTCATCTTCCTTCATGGTCTCCTCGATCGCCTAGAGATATAAAACAGTTTGATTTGGTTGGTAAGATCTTTACAGTCAGCCTACTGGATCCTGGGTACCATAACATGGTTCATCTCATCGCTACTTGTCTTCTTCTCTTAACATCAGCTGTCAGTCGTTACCCTGGAGATCTGCAGAAGGACCTTTGGTATGATAAATGTACAAACCTTGCTCAATAATGAGACGGTGATCTCCACTGGAACAAACTTGCCTTGCCTGAAACATTCGTCAACAACGGGGCTGAATTCGGAGTCGGTTCTGGAACGTTCCTTCCTCAGCAGGTCGCCGGCGGACAGGTGTGTGTACCTGTAGTGCTAGAAGAGACGAATAAGGGTGTAAATCTTCCATACAATCTGTAGTTTAAAGAACTCAAACCAACATTTATTATCATTCAGAGATGAGATCACGTGCACTTGATTAATAAGTAAAGACATCAGTAAAGAATTCACATTTACAAAAGAGAAAAACTCTTTACACGTGGTTGGATTTTGTTACCTGGATGATTTTGGAGCATTGGGTCCCTTTGCCAGCACCGGGGGCCCCCAACACGAACACAACCTGAGGCTTCATAGGCAGAAGAACTCGGTCATTTCTTTTACTTTCACTTTCATTTCTGTTTAAACTGAAACTCGTTCAGATAGGAAGTAAAAAATCTTTCTTTACACCAGCAGTGATTTCTGGTTCTTTCCTATCTGTGTCTGTTTCTGTTGTGAAACACGTGCATGAAAGGATGAATAAATGAATGCAGTATTCTTCTGGTTTCATGCATGTTGTTTACAATGCAAAGTATGGGTGTGGAGTCTGACCCACGAAGGTCTGCACCACAAACACACATAAATACACAAGTTCCATCCAGACAACAAACCCCAAACACAAAACCATTGTTTGACATCCCAACTTTTAAAAATGATTCTTTTTAGATATATCCAGGACAATTTCAAAAGCCAACTCAAGTCATACTCAAGGATACATACTGGCTTATACTCAAGTATAAAGTGATCTGTTATCAAGACCTGTTTAATACACACAGCAACAGGAGTGACATCAGAATTTCATCATTTGTTTTTGCTAAAACATGAAGCCTGTTGAACTCTTTATTTCGCTATTTGATTACAACTGGCATAGATGGCAACAACGTGTAGTTACAAGATTTAAGATCATTAAACCTTACTAAGCTTATAGTACCAGCACGGAGTGTTGTGCACCGTTATTAAGCTCGTAGTACCAGCACGGAGTGTTGTGCACCGTTATTAAGCATGTAGTACCAGCACGGACTGTTTTGCACCGTTATTAAGCTCGTAGTACCAGCACGGACTGTTGTGCACCGTTATTAAGCATATAGTACCAGCACGGACTGTTGTGCACTGTTATTAAGCTCGTAGTACCAGTAAGGACTGACTGTTGTGATCAGATCTGTCCTGTAGTGATTACAGACTAAACATTATTCATGCAGATACAAAACAATAAAAAAATTACAATTGTAATCGATTCTGTGATGAGGTTTATTCACAATTCAACTGTTAATTACACATGAATTACAGGTGAACATGAAGAGCACCGAAACGCAGCAGTTTGCCCCCCCGGTCGTGTAATTACTGGTACAGAAGTGAACGTTTAACTCCTGATTTCAATTCAGTACTCAGGACGTGAAACTATTTTTCTCTGGTGGGTCAAACATGATCCTCACCGTCTGGTCACGGTGCAAAAGCATGGCGGTGAAATACAGAGACAGCAAGTGTTTTAGAGCAGAGGAAGCACGTGCTGGACTGCTGCCCTCTACAGGCAGCCGGCAGCATTGACCTGAGTACTTGGGTAAAGAAGACGCTGCACAAAGAATAAAGAGGACTTTTGTTACAAGGAATAACCTAACGGTAACTTATGATACTGGAGCTAGAGATCAGAAGGTCATTGGTTCAAGCCCCCATTATCACCACTGTTGGGCCCTCATTGGTGTCCCTCTGGATAAATGCATCTAATAACAAAGTTAAAGTTTTACCAAAGTTTGATGGTAACCATGATTTGCTTCTGCGGCTGTTTCCATGTTGGGGTGGTAAAAATCATTTTAATAACATATAGGACAGACCTATACATACGTACATGGTTACAGATAAAAAATAAAAACATATTTCACTAAGAGCACGAGTAACTAATCGTCTAATCATTCATTCATTCAAACTGGACTGTTCGTGATCACGGTTCAACAGGATAATGGTTTTGTTGTTGTTGTTGATATGAGAAAAGCAGTTTAATGCCAGAACTGTTGCATCTCGACCTTGTGTGACCGGGTGAAGGACGAGTGGGTCAGACACGTTGTATTTCCCCCGGGTGGTCTCGAACATTCGGGCCGCAACACAAAAGCTCGGACGTTACTCAACATCATCAGTTACTGAACAAATCTGATCGTTCCTTTCATACACACTCCAGACTCACTCCTAAACCACAAGACCAAATACAGCTTAAAAAGTAAAAAGAGAAACAAATATCAGAGAAATGAACGAAGCGCAGCATCATGGACGTCGGGTAGAAGTGCTCTGAGAGTTAACCCTCGCTGTCGAAGAGCTGCTTAACGTCGGCGAATACCTAAAAAAGAGAGCTGCTTAGTGACGGTGATAATAGTGCGAAAAAATAAATAAACCAAGATATCGAACTGTCTCACCTCGTGGACGGAGCGCGACGCATCGATCGTACGAACCTTTCCCAGCTTCTCGTACTGATCTACGATGGGCCGCGTTGACTGCAGGTACGTCTGGATCCTGTAACAACATTACTTGAGGAATCGAACCCTGAATTTGTAAAAGCTACGACACACTTGGAACTGGACATGTCCAAATAAACCACGAACCTTTTCTGCAGACTCTCTTTGTTGTCGTCGGTCCGACCGCTGCTCTTCCCTCTCTCTAAACACCGATCGATGCAAACCTGCAACACATGTCCAGAAATGTTACGAACACGCCGCTGGGGTTCCAATTCACACTCAAAATTCAAATTCAATGTTATTCATCATTACACATATACATATCAACTTGTCTGGAAGTTGGAGGTCAGAGCGCAGGGTCAGCCAACGTACGGCGCCCCCTGGAGCAGACAGGGTTAAGGGTCTTGCTCAAGGACCCAGCAGTGTAGCGGAGTGTAGCAGAGCCTGGATTTGAACCCCCAACCTTTACGCTCTACCCACTAGGCTACACTGTCCTCTGCCCCCACCTGGACTCAGGTAACTACATTTTGGTTCGAGAGCATTGGTGGGTGCAGCCATTAAAAGAAGCGCTCACGTCGTTACTGCAGTCGAAGAAGAGGACGAACTTGACGTCAGCTTTGCCGTCCATGACCTTGGTCCATCCCTGAAGGTTGTCTTCATTCCGAGGAAAGCCGTCGATGAGGAAGCGAAATTTTTTCTCGTCCGTCTTCATCGTCTCCTCCATCGCCTAGATGATGAGAAACCCTGGGTGAGATGTTCATGCCATCCATCAGAGCAAACTCTGGGGGTCATCCCAAATCAAAAGTGCATGAGTGATTTGATTTATTAATTATTTATTAACCGTTATTTAGGCAGAGATTTCTCACAGAGTTAAAGAATTTTCCAGCTAAGAATAGCTGCAGCACACGAACGTTTCAGGACACAGAACCCTGGGACCCCTGAGCAAGGAAAAAGGAAACCAGCTTTTGCTTCGACTGTCATTGAGCTCAAATGTTTCGGACATGCACCCTGATCACTGAGCTCAGGGTTTTTTTTCCACACCCACTGCAAACATGAATAAAACAAATACTTTGTGGATACCCCCTCCATTGTCTGAAGGCCGTGTCACACAAACAGGTTCTGCAGGTCCCGGTGTGGCTGGTGTGACTGGAAGTTCCAGAAATAGGTCGAGGAACGACACGAACCTTCTTCAGTAAGTTGATGGTGATCTCCACCGGGACGATCTTCCCCTCTTTAATGTAGCTGTCGATGAGCTGGCCGAACTCCGACTCCTTCCGACAGCGCTCCTCCCTCAGCAGGTCCCCGGCAGAGAGGTGCGTGTAGCTGTAGTGCTGGAGGAGGCCAACAGAGAGCGCTATGTTAGCAAACGAGAGGCGCTCTGATACATGCCGCAAACGCTTTCAGTTATATTATTTAACTCACAAAGTTACATCAAACAGTCCCGGGAAATCTACCATCTTCAATTCACGCATGTCTTTAGACTTTAGGAGAAAATGGACCGTCATGTCCGTCTTATCCCAGGATGGAACTCAGAACCTTCTTGCTGTGAGGGGTCAGTGGGACAGCACACTGCTTCAGGTTCTGAAAAGCTCTGTTTAAATCTGGGCTTCGCTACCAGTAAGCTGGGTGCCATCTACAATGGGCACAAACTGGTCTGCTGGGTTAAAAAGAACCAGACAGAGTGGGCGGTCAAGGACCCTGGTTAGCAGAGCAAGGTACCAGGTCAAAGTGCGGCTAAAAGTTTACAGTGTCGGGTGGCAGATTAGCAGTGGGCACGATGACCTGCATCCACATTTCCTCTACATACAGGAACATGTGTGATTGTGACTGGTGATGAAGACGCGGTGAAGACATGGTGGTGACATGGTGAAGACGAGGTGAAGACGAGGTGAAGACGTGGTGAAGACGTGGTGAAGACGAGGTGAAGACGAGGTGAAGACGAGGTGAAGACGTGGTGAAGACGAGGTGAAGACGAGGTGAAGACGAGGTGAAGACGAGGTGAAGACGAGGTGAAGACGAGGTGGACTTGGTGAAGCCAGTGAACAGGACGTGTGTTTAAATGAATGAACCTTTATAACCACGTATGTTTACTCTGCCACGTAGACCAAACTGCTGGCTGATGTACGTCAGCACAATAAATCCTTCACAACTTCCTGAACACCAGACACACAATCTGGCTCAAAGCCAACAGTCACAACCGGGTCAGTAGTGGGGCTTAAACCAGCAACCTGCTGATTACTAGCACACTTACCTGCACCACATGACTTAATTTAAAATCAGTCAATAAGAATTACAAATGACTGAACGATGATGATGAAACAATTAAATTATGGGCGACACAATGGCTTAGCTGTTAGCCCTGTCACCCGGCAATAAGAAATACCGGGTTCGAAAGGGAACGTGTGTATGTGTGAGGTTTGCATGTTCTCCCTGTGTCTGTGTGGACTTCCTCTCACAGCCCAACAAAACATGCAGTCATGTCAAATGGGGAAACGGATATTTTGTTTGTGTGTGTGTGTGTGTGTGTGTGTGTGTGTGTGTGTGTGTGTGTGTGTGTGTGTGTGTGTGTGTGT
>JAOTRQ010070941.1:0-12430 GCA_028565875.1 Hoplisoma paleatum
GTGTGTGTGTGTGTGTGTGTGTGTGTGTGTGTGTGTGTGTGTGTGTGTGTGTGTGTGAGTGTGTGAGTGAGTGAGTGAGTGAGAGTGAGAGAGAGAGAGAGAGAGAGAGAGAGAGAGAGAGAGAGAGAGAGAGGATAGGAGAGAGTTTTACCAAAAGTTATAAAATTATAAGCTTTTTAAATGTCTAGATACCTTTCACCATATCATGTGGTGGTTTTTAAGAAACTATTTGTCGTACATCTACGTACTTATTGATAAAAAATTTGAAAACAATACCTGTAACCTTTTTAGTAATTTCCCCCTGTGATTTCAATGATAATATGATATGGGACACACTAAGTTTCACTTTTTAAAAGGGAAAATATATTTCAGTTCCTCATTACAAAAAACACACAACTTTTGAACACAGCTAATATTACTGTTACAATTCACAGATGTCTACTTCCATAAATTTATTTTTACACACAGTTTAGTAATGTTTCTGTAGAAACAAATACCAGTTTTACATCCGGTTAAACATAAGATATGATAAAAATCATAATAAAAACTTAAATGAACTGTGTATTTTATGCAAGTGTGTAGACAATGCATTCTGAAACCAGTCTTTTCCGGGACAAATCAGTGCACAAAGAAGTACAACAAATCTGTGCAGAAAATCTATGAGCATCACTGTGCATTATATAGCACACGAATACAATGTAGCAATGTTAGTACCCAACAGTTAGTACTTGTGCACCTGACACTGTGTGCATTGACTTTTTTAAAAGTTTAAAATTAGTTTTGTGTACAGACGGCTTTGCGTGATTAAGCAAAAACCTCAAACACATTGCCTTGTGTACAATTTTAAACCGGTAGCTCTGCACATCCTGTATTTACTCTCCGTTACACCACAAGATCAGTGTGCACCTGATTGTGTAAAGCTACAACAAAAATGTGAATGAGAGCAGTGTAATGCCTTATATTGATTGTTTTTACATAACATGCATTCATTAAATGTATCTTGGCACAGCTTAACTTTAGAAATCAATGGACATATGCTGTCAGATATATAAAAAAAACTACACACATCAATTAAGTCCTAATTTCAAAACATAAATATATGTGATGGTATGTCATTATTAATGGACCAAATTAATTGGAATTAATCACCTATAACACAAATTCCTATAAAAATCGGCACTAATTATTATCAGTGAATTTTCAGCATTGGGCAGACACTGCTAATAAAAGAGACTCACAGAAGTGCTTCCATAAATACTATAGTTGAAGTGTTAAATACATAATCTTTGTAAATCTTGCCTTTTTAGGTTAGTTAAGTATTTATTAATAAGATGAGATTTTGGTCTTTTTAAAGACAGAAAGTTATTCAGAAATTCTGACTAAAGAAGCTCATTCTACCATTTGGGAGCAAGTATAGAGAAGAGTCTTGATGCTTGTCTTCCTCAAGTCCTGAGAGGAGGAGCAAGCCGAGCAAGGCTAGAGGCTGCATGGTACTATGCAGGGTTTGGCTTTATAGGCAAGCACCAGTGTTTTGAATTCATGCAGTTACAGGAAGCCAACAACATGGGGATTTGGCAGTATATGAGTTTGTTAAATACCGGCTGCTTTTTAAATGAGCTGCTGGGGTGTAGTGGTAAGGGATATTGATAAGGGCAAAGAGAGAGAGGTTGCAGTAGTCCTACCAGGAGATTACAAGTGACTAAACAAGAATCTAAGTGTCTTCCGTGGAAAGGAACAGTTGAATCTAACTGATGTAGAGAAACAAATGACATGATCCAGTCATGTTAGTTACATGATAACAGAAGTTGATTATCCAGTACACCTAATCAACATTATACACAACAGCAAGACTTCTTACATTCTCAGATGGTCTGATTTGATAGAGAGTGATTGATAGAGATGATTAGATCCCGTTTTGGAGAATGGTCTCCAGGAATATGGTCTCCACCAGAGACTGTAATTGGAAATATTAAAATGGCAGCTGTTAAACCATTTTCATGACAACTAACTCTGAGTCTCCACTAAGAATGTTTCAATTTTTGTGTTAACAGACACTCTTGAACCAGACGAGCCAAACGTGGTAGAAGGAAGCAGAATGAATATAAAATTAATAAATGAAATATTGGAAACTGAATAAAAAGTTGGGTCTTTAAGAAGAGAAGGTGGTATGTTATGTCTTATGAGGCTTCCTTTGTCTTTTATGTAAGGTGATAATCTATAATAAAAGAGCAGACTTCAATCACATCAGCAAACACTACAATGTGCTTATTCAGTGCCAAAATGCTGATGTGATAGTTGGATTTAATCATGTCATCAATTCATTTATTAGACTAGTCAAACTATTTAAAATACATTACAAGTAGTTACATTTTTAAATTCACTTTATGTGTTTATACTAATAAAGGTTTAAAATATGGATAGTTTGGTCAGGATGGTCTCCACAATTAATCTTCTACACACACGTGCATCCATGTGTTCTTACTATATCAACATGTCATCAATAAATATAGTTTTGTTTATTATTGTATGTTACACTATACAGTATACAATATTGCTATGTGTAAATTACCACATAAATGCCCTAGACAATTTCATGCTATTGTAGCCCCATTGGCTTGGGCTCTTTGGAAAACAATCTGTAACTTAACTGTGACATTTTGTGCTTTTTGGATGATGCTTTGTCATTCATGATACTTATATCTAAAATTAATATCTATATCTAGGTAAAATTAGCTTGTATGATTTCTAATTTCCAGACTTAAAAAAATAGATAAAATATATTTTTTTCTCTTTGTTCAAATACAGATCTTTGAGGAAAACGACCTGAAACATGTTGGACAGTACAAACCAAAGTGGAATTGACAGTGTCACCCTATCGATATTACAGAACAAGTGGTCTAATAACCTCATCTCGGCCATATATGTCATTGTCACACTCATAAACCTGAGTGGCAATGGAGTGTCGATGTGGGTGTTGTTGTTTCGCACGTCGCCAAAGACTCCTTCCATTATATTCATGATTAATCTTACAATCACTGATCTTGCTTTGGGCTTAGCTCTACCCTTCCAGATCTTGTACCTATTGCAAGGCTACAACTGGACACTAGGCTCAGCCATGTGTAACATCCTCACAGTAATCTTCTTTGCTAATATGTACTGCTCAATATTGACTATGACCGCTATCAGTGTTGAACGCTACCTAGGCATTGTGAGACCGATGCACTTCAGAGAGAATAATGTGAAGCTTAGTTATGCTGTTTTGACATGCATCTTCATGTGGGGAATAGTTCTGGCAGTTCTCAGCCCATTAGAGAAAACGGATCTGACATATTATGTGAAAGACCTCAACGTCACCACCTGCTTTGACATTCTAAAAAAGGACATGCTTCCATCAACCGCAGACTGGGCAGCATTCTTATTTGCCATGTTTGTCATTCTTTTCTTCTGCCCTTTTATAATAACTGTGTATTGCTACATAAGAATAATTTGCGCTCTGGTCAAAACTGCCAAAAGTAACCAAAAGGGTCGTGCCATACGGCTGGCCTTTACTGTTTTGTTTGTCTTTGTTGTCTGTTTTGCACCCAACAACGTGTTACTGTTAGCTCACTCAGTCACAAAGCTTTTTTATAACCAATCTCTATACATGTACTATAAGCTTTCCCTGTCACTGAGTTGCATCAATAGCTGTCTGGACCCATTTATTTACTATTTTGCCTCAAAGGACTTTCGGCGAAAGATGAGAAAGATGATGAGGCTGCGAAATTTCAGCATGTTGGATACAGAAATGTCTGGAGGACGCCGGGACAGCATGTTCTCAGCTCGTACTGGATCTATTGTTAAGGGAGAAAATGAACCCATTAGCAAAGCCCATTCAAGTTTTTAGTTTAGCACACAAAACAAAATTAAATACAAATACTGTATAATCAAATCAAAAAATTAGTTAAATCCAATAATGTCATATTCAATATTAATATTCAAAGACTTGAGCACAATCATCTGTTGCAGTTCTACTATGGCAGAATTAACGGGAAATTTGAAAGAGGCCTTCAAAAGAAAAATAGTTCCTCCATTCGGGAGCAGAAAAATCGACTACACTAAATTGACAATACACAAAATGAAAAAAAAAGAAATTTGAAAGTAATATGAAATTAATTGGGATGGCATGGTGGCTTAGTGGTTATCGCTGTGGCGTGTCAGCAAGAAGTCTCGGGTCCGATCTCCATGTGAGGCAATTCGGAATTTCTGTGTCAAGTTTGCATGGGATTATCTGGGTACTCCAAATTCCTTCCATAGTCCAAAGACATGCAGTCATTTGTGTGTTTTTGTCTCTGTTCTCTGCAACAGACTTTAGTGGATTCACTGTGACTTTAGAAAAGCTTAAGCAGTGGTACAACTAATGGATGGAGTAATGGAATAATATCAACAACTAAGCATATGCAGCACAGTCACCTTATAGCAAAAAGGTCATGGGTTCAGTAACTTGGTGAAGTGGTTTAAGTCCTTTCTTTGTGGCTTTGCATGTTTTCTTTATGTCTGTGTGGGTGTCTTCCAGGAGCTCTCATAGTCCAAAGACTTGCAAGTCAGGTGAATTAAATATACAAAATATGCATGACTGTGTTTGATATTTAAATCAATGTGGATGAACCATATGTATATTGTTCTTTTGACTAGAATACATACTGTTAGCAAGTAACCTGGTACTACTCCAGAAGTACTACTCCAAACTTCTGTAATTTACATTTTTAATAAATTGCTTCCTTTTTTTTTTTTTTTTTTTTTTTTTTTAAGCTTTTTAGCATGTATTTGTTTCTTGGTTAAATTAGTACAGATTGTACTTTAGTAAATCCACTATACAACTATCCACTGTACAACCCATATGTTCTGATACTGTGTTTAAACTGGTGGTTCTATTCGAAGTTTTTCTCAAAAAATAAAAAAGAGGAAGCCAGCTATATGTAACATAATCCACGTGTATGTTGTACATATTTGTTATTGTAGTTATGATCTAAAGTTAATCATTTATGGTTTGCAAAGATACATGTATACATACAAACATGAATTTATGTTGAGATGGCAGTAAATGAAAAAGCTTAAATTAATAATAGTTTAGTAACACAAATGTTGCAAAAAAATGCATTACTTTTTGTATTTTTATGATTTATAATGTTTATTTTTAAACCTATTTAAAGCATTTTCTGACTTTTATATGTACACCTTTCTCAATAAAGTTTCGTATAAAAACTGTTTTGACACTGTCCTTTATAAGCATACAGGATGAGGTTAGAAAACATCTGTCAAAACATAGCTGCTTTTTGGTTATAATTGGGGTAAAGTGTAAAACCATGTGAGGATGCACTGAAATGCATGCGTTTAGATCTTTTAGATTTAGATGCATTTGTTAGATCAAACACATGTACTCAACAAACTTGCTACAAGCTGTGGGCATGTGAACTCAGGCTATGTTTATTTTACAGTGAATGTGACTGTTAGAGCACAAGAAGTGTGAATGTTTGTAAAACGGAAAAAAAAATTAAATAAAGAAGCATGTCAGTAAACCATTATGATATTTTGAAGTCCTGCAGCAAACTACTGAAAACCCCCATCATTTTACAATATACAGATACTCAGAAGCTGATCAGCGAGTATTGTCTATTACATCTTTAACATAAAACTTTCAAAAAATATTTATATCAAATGTTTTCAAATGAACAATTTGAGTTTTCATAGTCATCATTTCATGATCATTGCCAAAGTCGAACACATGATGACAGCACAGGGTGTGCTGATACAAATATACCAAAAAATTAAAACAGTACCCAGCATTTTCTCCAGGTAATAACATCTGGATCTGAATCTGCACAGTTCTAAAGATCAGCACCTTTTAGTACCTTTTGTCTGAACTTACTTATTTTTCTGGTTAGCAAAAGTATTGCATGTGAACATTTGAATGGCAAGTGTGTTTTGTTGTCTAAGTTGACCAGTTACATTCATTTCTCAGATGTTATAATGGTATGGTATGCTGTTGAGCTTTACTGAAGTATTTAGAGTTCCCGAAAGTTACTGAAGGGTGTTAATGACAAACTAGCCAAATTTGCACATTATGCAACACTTTTTATTATGAGGCCTCCCACTCAGGCCTGGAAAAAAATGTTCACAGTCGTAAAGGCTTGCTGTCTTTCCACCACTAGCCATATTTGCAGCATACATGAGCATTGTAATGGCTCAATTATATACTGATTACTGCTTATAAGAAACAATGTCTAATGATTGGATAAATATGCTCGATATGCTGTCTTTAACCATTACTGTTTACAGTTAACTGTTGTTTGCTGTTAAGTGTAATACCTATACTTAGTCAGTAGTTCATGTTGTATGTTAGAATAGACACTGCAGCAATCCGAGCATTTCACTCTGCATTGTCTTTCTGAAAACAAACACCACTTTCTAGCTGTACTGGAGGAGTGTTCCTAGACAGTGTTCCTGTCGGGGCGCTACTCACGAACATTCAAGTGCATTTTTTTTACCACACAGACCACAAGAGAGACATTTATTCAACTTATAATAACTCGTTCGATCATCTAAACCAATTTGAACCAAATTAATTAACTGAAAAAAGTTGCCTAGTTTGCCTTTAATTGAAGTCTTGAAGATGTTGCTGCTGTTGCTGGCCTTGTCATTCATTAAACATGCTGATAGATCTGTTCAAACAAAAGATCTTTAATAAAACATTGTTTAGATTTACAAACAATTGATGTTATTTGGGGAGGCACAGTGGCTTAGTGCTTTACCCTGCAGCAAACTGGCGACCTGTTCAGGTGTTTAATGTTTTCGCTTAGTGTGTGCCCCACCCTGCCAATACATCCTAAAACAAGATCAAGCGGCGATAAAACCAGTTCATGGCTGGACGGCTGGATTATGCTATTTGGCTCCCTCTGGTGGACACATTTTAGTACCGTTGTCGACGTTATGCTAACGCGCATGCGCTCTCACGCTCCTCCCACATCTTTCCTGTTTTACTTGCTAGTTAAAGAGAAAAGGTTCAACTCCATCATCGCAGGTAAATCACCCCACTATAAAAATACTGTTTAAATATGTAAAGTTGTAAAACCAGGTGTAACTAGTCTTATAAGAACTTGATAATGCTGTTAGATTTCACTGTGTTATAGTTGGGCTATAAACACAAACAAAATAGAATGGAAATGCTTCAGCTGTAACAACATTAGTATTGTGCATGAAAAACAAAATGTACAGTGCAGTATATGTATATGTAAACCACGCTGACGAGTCTTTACCGGGTCAGTCAAAACCCGTTAACCTGGACATCGACCGCAAGTAGTTGCATTAGTAAATCTTCTATTTACTTTTAATGTTAAACATACTGATGCTGTGGGGCCAAAGACAATTCTGAAAAGTACTTTGGACTGTCCAGCACGATCCCAAATTACAACCAGGAGTTTTGCCAATTCCAATAAACGATTTCTCACATACAGCGGTGGTATGTAAATGTTAAGCCTGGACAGCTGTCAAAATGCGTTTCGTGCATTATATGGCTTTAGTAAGTAGCACTGTACAGAAACAGTACGTTTTCTGTATATGTGCGGGGTTTTTCTGATTCCTCATACAGTCAAATGACAAGTGAATAGGGGTAGTTCTAATCCGGTAGATTAGTAATCAGAAGATTGCTGGTTCAAGACCCACAATTGCCATGTTGTTGCTGCATTCTTCAAACTTTATGTAATACTATGTGCCGCGTTACTGACAATATAATTATTAAATGTTTATATTTTTTCTTGCTTGTTGTCAGAATAGACCTCGTCTGACACCATGGTGTTAAATCCAGTCATATCGAAGCTAATTGGTAAACTTGTTGTTCTGGCCAGTGCATCTCCTAGGAGGCAGGAGATTTTGACCAATGTAGTAAGTACTTAGACACAATCTTTTAGAAGGAGCTAGCACAATATTCAGTGTGTTTATTATTTATTTGACCTCTGTGTCCAGGGTTTACAGTTTGAAGTGGTACCTTCATGGTTCAAAGAAACCCTTGACAAGACATTGTATATAAAGCCTTATGAATACGCCGTGGAGACGGCTAGACAAAAAGCTCTGGAGGTGGCTGAAAGAATGCGCTTTGTGAGTTTATTAGAATTTTTTATTCACTTCTGAATGCTTGTATTAGGTTAGTACATTGTATTAGTAGATTGTGTAAGTCACATTGTATTTTACTTCTAGATTTCTTTTCTAATGGAAATTGATTTGTTAAGATTACATTTATATGTAACTTCAATTTGCTCAGTTTTTTGCCTTGAGTACGGTATATTGCAAGCCAATAAATTGTCCATGCGTTTGCTCAGGTTAATGTGTATTTATTTTTTATAACTTTACATGTGCTGAGCTTAGAAACACTTAAAAACACCAGATATGGTTATTGGAGCAGACACTGTTGTGGTACGTATGAGTTCCTTTATTACTTAAATGTAAGTGTTTAGAAGTCGAAGTCACTTAATTTGTCTTTGTTTTGTGTATCCAGACAGTCGATGGTTTAATACTGGAGAAACCCGTTGATAAAAAGGATGCCTATCGCATGCTGTCTAGGTGCTGTTGTTAAAAAAAATATACAATGTGTTCGTATTCAAAGTTTTATAGACTGCTATAACCAGTGTAATTTGTTTTTAGATTGAGTGGAAAAGAACACAGTGTGTATACAGGAGTGGTTATAGTCTTCTGCAGTGAAACAAATGGTACAAATGGTTATTTTTTATAATTATTAATAATTAATTTTTCTAAAGATATTATTTTAATATCTATTTTTAATTTAAACATTTTAGGGGAAGACAGAGAATACAAAGTTGTGGACTTTTATGAAGAGACGAAAGTCAAATTTGCAGAGCTGTCTGAAGAAATGCTTTGGGAATACATAAACAGTGGAGAGCCCATGTAAGTCAGTTTGGTTGTAATATATACAAAATTAACTTTAAATGTTGTACTTTTATAAGTTTTGTGCAGTTTAAAGGATTGTACATAGTATTTGCTGAGTATAGTGAAATGAACTTAGTATTTAACTGTGTTGCTCTAATCCAATATACTCAGGTTTACACAAAATTAAGCAATATTAATGTAAATATTTGGACAAAGGATAAGATGCGTAAATTAGACTTAATTTAGTTTGCAGCATTAATATATAATTTACTTCACATTCATTGTCTTGTATTAAAGACACTTTGGCCAAGCGTGTGATGATGTTTCCTGCATTTTGGCCCTGCCATCCACTGTGCTGCCAAAGAGCAGCATAAAACAGTGTAAACATTAATTAACGTGAAATTAGTCACTTCTTAGTGGTTGTTAAAAGTATATAAACCCTTGCAGGGTCCCAAAGAGTAAGTACATCAAATTTGATTGTAATCAAAACAACAGTGTGGAACAACAGTAGGGAACACACAGACTTTCTGCATGTTTAAAATTTGCCTCTTTATATATTTTTTCATATATTTATAGACTTTGCCTCCAGGTGCCTACATATATTTTTTAGTTACATATATTTTTCAGAGCAACAACACACACATAACCGTTTGAGGCAAATAGTACAATATGCCACAAGTTTATGGTATATGGAACCACAAATTTGTCAGGACCTGTGTAAGGTTAGTGAAAGTTTTGTGGAACGGTTCCTTTGCTGTTTGTCCAAGCATCCACAGTACAGCTGACATACACATATAGTTATTTTCATTAATTCAGCAATTTTAATAGGAGCGAAAATAAATTACATTCTAACTTGCCAAAACAAGTGCAAAATAAAAGTTAATAGTAAATATAAAGCTGTGCATATTTTTTGATATATAATTCAAGATTTCGTCATATGTTTGCAAAACATTCATTTGTGGACCTGTGAGATCAGTTTATTTGTACAGGTCATTTTATTGTGGACATTGTCTCAAAGAAACTTTGCAGATATTAGGTTTTGAATGTGTTGATAAGCAATCCCCAGGCTACATTAGTAATAAATAAGTATTGTTAGGACAAGTGGGCCATTTTACTAAGTGGCATAGAGAACATTTTAGTTATGATTGAATGAAATGATTGAATTAAACAGATAAATAGTTAACAATATTCAATTTAACCAAAACTTGAAAAAACTTGAAAAAATAGGTAAAATAAAATGGACAAAACAATTATTAAGAACTAGTGTGTATGCATGTCCTATATACCATGATGTGTACTTTTGATTTCTGATATTTGACACTATAATGATACTCTTTGTAAGTAAAAACCCCATAATTTCTGAATGTGGAAAATGCCAACAAAAGGTCATGTGTTCAGTTCCAAATGTATGACAGATGTTTTCTTGCCAGATCTTTATTGTAGGCCTTCTGTTTTCTGACTGTAAATGAATGTAAAACATTTCCAGATTCTCCATTATGTTTCCTTGACAGGGACAAGGCTGGTGGTTATGGGATCCAGGCTTTGGGTGGTATGCTAGTGGAATACGTCCAAGGAGATTTTCTCAATGTTGTGGGCTTCCCACTGAATCACTTCTGCAAGCAGCTGGGAAAGATTTACAACAACCCACCTGAGAGCCCAACTCACAAGATGATATGCAAGGGCTCAGCAGAACATGATGGGCATCCTACGCACATCATCAGCCAGCTCAAAGAAATGACACAATTGAAAGTATCTTGCTTTAACCACTCAGACTCTGCTAGTTGTAGGTCCAATCAGGAGCAGAATGAGGTGGAACCTAAGGGTGCTAAGTGCAACTCGGATGTCCTTCCACACAAAATATTGGATTTACTAGATGGATTTAAAGCTTCAAAGGTGCACAGTTTAGTCATGGTTTTTATTTTAATTATTTAAACCCTAGGTCATATCCTTGACAGGAAATGGTCATTTGTCACACAAGTTTCAAACGATAAATAAGTCATATCAAACACAGTCATGGACAATTTGATCTCTTTAATTCGCCATACCTGCATGTTTTTGTGGGAAGAAAACCGGAGTACCCGGAGTAAACCCATGCGGACACAGGGAGAATATGCAAACTCCTCAATGAAAGCCCCTGGGGCGAATCGGAATTTATTATCACTGACGATCACTTATATTACCCTAAAATATCAATTTATAAAAATATATAAAATATAAATTTATTGTGATATTACATGAAAGGCTTGAAAATGGCAGTATGCCAACAGAAACATTGTTTTTATTCTAGAATTGCTTTTAATAAGTTCTATTTAATATAATTTCAGAATACAAACTTGGTTAATTTTTAAGTAAATGTGTTTTTTTGTTGTAAAAGTCTATTCTGGGACAATCGAACCTTATAATGTATAGAATTGTCCACATAATCTGATATAATCTATGTTGCCTTGTCAGTACTTGCTAAGTCATACATCGGGCTGACTTTATGTATAAATAAAGTATATTTTACAATATTTGAATTGGAATTCAGTTACATTATAGTAAGATACTTCAGTGGACTCTCTAAACATCATGAACAGTGATAGGATTTAGTTTCTGGAAACTAACTAATTTATATATACTTTCTACAAGACTTTGTTCATAGCAACTAAGCTGGGGGTGTTTGATGTTTTGAAGAACTCTGACCTCACAGTGGAAGAAGTTGCTAACCAAATCAGGTCCTCTTTGCTGGGCACTGAACGGTTACTTGAAGCAGCCGTTTCATTAGGACTCCTATGCAAACTCAAATGTGAAACTAACACTGGTAAGTTGGGTTTGTTTTTTAATGTAATTTGAATTGTATTGTACTGTCATTGATTAGCTCTAAAGGAGCTTTTTCCTTTAAAGACTACAGTGTATGCTGTTTGAGTTACTTTTGCGTGCATTATGTGTTCCAGTGTACAGGAACTCTGAACAGGCCAGACAGTTTCTGCTATCAGACAGCCCTTTCTCTCTGCATGGGTATATCCTACATTGTAATGAAATGGTCTGGCCACTTTTCACTCACTTAGAGAGTGCGGTCAAGGAGGGCAACAGTCAGCATGAACGGGTACTTGGACAGGCAGCTGAAAATCTCTTTCAGGTTTGACAACACAGATTGACCTTTTAATGTATTACATAATATTAACATCATTTCATTTTTATGTTATTTCTGTTTTAGGATGCCTATTACAGTAAAGATGACGCCAAGATGCACTTTATGAATGCAATGCACAGCATTGCAAAAGTTACTGGAAAAAATGTGGCTACAGCATTTGACCTGTCTCGCTTCAAAACAGCCTGCGATATCGGAGGTATTATATTTTTATTTTGTAAAGTGTCTATTTTGAACAGTTAACAAACAAAAAATTATATATAGGATTCAATATGTACTTAGTATACACTATCTCCTTATTATATTTAAAATACAGTGGAACCCCGGTTAACGACCACAATCCGTTCCGAAAGGTCGGTCGTTATCGGAAATGTTCACTATCCG
>JAOTRQ010070967.1:0-12428 GCA_028565875.1 Hoplisoma paleatum
ATCTGTTCATTTAATAACAATAAAAAAACATTTCAAAAAGCAATAAACATGTTTGTTGTTAAGAATATACGTGCATTTATTCAAAATATTAGTAGCAAAATAATGCTAAATAAAATAATTGCGATTAATTTGCGATTAATTAATTACAGACCCTGTAATTAACATAACTAGTCCCACCACTAGTTTTTATATAACAAAGGACACAAACTCGGTCAATATTACAAATCGAACATGTGTATTTAACCACCAAATACAACTAAGTAGTCTAATGAGGCTTGATGGTGAAAAACATTCAGCAACATGAAATCTGAGCTTTAAAGATATAAATATGTCTAGATCCCGACAATACAATAACTTTAAATTATAACACTGTAATAATATGATATAATTACAGGGTTATATACGGTTAGCTGCTAGCACTAGCCACGCTAACACTCCTATTTTATATATAAAGATAAGTAAAGCTCATATCTGTACAAACACTACTTCAGTGTTTTGCGGAGTGAAGTCACGTGACTGATCCGAACCGAAAGACCAATCACAGTGTAGTGACGCGCACTCAACTCAAATTCAAAAGAAACTTTATTGGCATGACAAATAAGATTATATTTACATACATATTAAAATAAAATATTTACCGAGAAAATGACTAATATATAATAAAATATACTTATGTAATTACATAGTAGTAATTGAAACAGGAACGTTTACAACAAATCAATTCTTACCACCATCATTGACTGATAACTGGAACCTTACAATTTGCAAACATTTTGTGCTTTGTATTTTGAATATAATCTTTGGACTTATTTTCTTGCAATTCTTGCAAGTACACATATACATTAAAACACCCAAACACGTTTAATAGACTGTGCGAAATGTTTAGCAAAAAATTACAAATTGTCAGTGTATATACACTTAAAGGACGGAACGGTGGCACAGTGATTGTTGCCTCACAGTCTGTGGGGATGTATATGTGGAGTGGAGTTTGCATGTTCTTCCATTGTCCGCGTGGGTTTCCTTCGGATTCTCCGGTTTCCTCCCACAGTCCAGACATGCAGTCTGGTTATTTGGAGATACTGAAACTGTCCTTTTTGTAAGTGGTTCGCTTTACCATGCAACAGACTGGTCTGTTCAAGTGTTTCGTATATTCACTCAGTGTGCGTCCCACCATGATCCTAAATAGATAATGGATGGACGGATTTATAAATTAAATGGCTCATTTGTAGAAGGCTAAAAACACAACATGTTAGCGAGATTAAATATGAACGCGAGATCATTACCTTTAGTATTTTAACAACAGTGTGTAAAGTTTTATTAAACATTAAACATACGAGTTAGACAGTTAAGCCACGGTTCTTCCGCAAACATCCATATGATGGCGCCAAAGCACCACATTCATGACAACAAACGCTTCATTTGGCCAAATTTTCGTTTATTATCAGCAAAACTTTCATAAGTACCATGGATTATTGCTTTCAAATACGAAGCTACGATATATCGTTTATTAAACAAGCAATATTACGCATTAAAAGGATTCAAGTGACTCATGACTCGGTTCAGTGAATAGACGATTCAGCAATTTACATCTAGACCAGGGGCGACCAAAATTTTCTCCAAAGAGAAACATATTTGTTGAGATGAAAATCTTCTTTGAAGCATTAACATTAAATACAAGTAAACTTTTAAAAAATCTTTATTTTTCTTTCTTTCTTTCAAACTTTTATTTCTTCAGAGAGAAATCCAATCTGCTGAACTGAATTTCGTGTAATATAATTTTTATGAGTGAGGAGACCTGGTTTGATAACCAATTAAAAACAAAAAACAAACGATACACAAATTGCAAAAACTCAGTGCAGATTCTAAACCGTCATTTTGATTATCACAAAAATATCTATCCACTGGACACGTTATTGATTTCAAGACCAAAGCTGCTGGGCGGAAGAAATTTTTATTTTTTTCAATGAACAAAGTTCGTAAGCAACAGAAGTTCTTGTTTGTATGTTTGCTATACGTGTATATTGCACAATAAAAGTTTAATTTTAGTTTAAGTTTAACATTTAATATATTATTTAATACATTATATATATCGTTTGTGTCTACTTAATCTTCCAAATGAAGAAGGGAAGAAACTGGAGTGGCCACAGTAAACTCATTTAGACATGAGAATAATCAGAATTTCTGAAATCAATAGAAATAAAGTGTTGAATATTAATATTAACTGTATATGAAACACGTGTATTAATTTGTTTATTCACAAATGAATGTACTATAGCTATCTTATTGTGCTTTTTTACATTCAGAGTAGAATCTGTTCTCCACATTTAACCAAATCTATACAGCGAAACATTTACAAACACCAGGGAACATAGCCCCACATAATTGTTCTTTAATCATGGCACCGTGTTAAAAAAACAAAAAAACATCGATCACAGTGTTATTTAGTTGTTTTAATGATCTAGCTAAAATATAACTGTTACAACTATTCCACAGTAGTATTTATAAATGTGTGCTAGAGAAAAAGTATGTTTTAGGATTGTGTGGGTACACTGAAATACATTATCACTCTGCAGCCTAATCTGAATGTAGGGCTTTATTGGTGGCATGTCGCGTCCTTTATTCGTTATGCCCCTGATAAGTGTTTAAAACACTCATACGCATACTTATCACCGGAAGTTAGGATATGATTAGATTGCATATCCATGAGGCAACTTCCCTGGGTCAAGAACATGCTGGAAAATTAGATCATCATTGTGATTGCATCAGGATTTGCCCTGGATCATTTTGTTATTTAAAATATTCATTTAAAATTTCCCATAAACGTTTCTGTTTATCTTTTTGAATTCATATATTTGCTCTTTTAAGTGTTCGTGCATGATCTGCGAACATTTAATTATTCAATCACTTGCAATATGATGGATGAATTTCATGAGAACCTGGTTTCTGCCCAGGTGGAGTTTTTGCAGCCTACACCTTCAATCTTCATGATTCAGACACAAGTCCTAATAATAGTTTGAGTTTAAATTTAGAGACCAGTCATGTAGTCTGAGTATTTGTGATAGCTGAGTGTTCTACAGCAACTTTTTGGGAATTTCCACCATATTTTCATCAGCTGAGCTTTTACTGCTGCTGCTGAACCGTTCAGTCATGCTGGTGAAATGTCAGCAGGAACAAAGCTGTGAAAAATCTTTTAGTGTTCAGAACTCAGAATTGGACGTTTTAACAAGCAGAAATTTTCTATTGATATACCAAGTCCTTAACTAAATTCATCTCATATTTGTGTTCTTGAATTTGACTCATATAAAAGAAATCTTTCCAATCCTCAACCTCAGAGGAATTACTAATTAATCATGTAACCCCTGGCTTTCCAAAACTTTTCCATCATCAGACCACAACAATCAACAAAGCTGCAGAAAAGTATTAAATCTATCAATTCAGTGGATAATTTATTGGACAAACGGGATTAAATCTTTCTACTACTACTTTCTCATCCCAAACTACTGACTCCTGAAACTCCTGAATTGAAGAAATCTCTCAATGAAACTCTGGTTGGAGTTCAGAGTTAATTTTCAACTTCATCCACCATGCAATCAGGTGATTCCACCGGATAACACAGATGCCAATCCAGACCTCATCAGTAGCATCCTGAAACTGATTTGCGAATCATCCTGCTCCGATTCCATTCTTTCTGAATTATTCAGCTTATCAAACGGCATTTGTGAAGCAGCTGAAGATGTTATAGTTTCTGTACTATACAATATGACAGAGCTTAGCTCCTGCAGCAATTCTCCTTCACCATCTGGTAAGATAAAGAATTTCATTCATTTCAATTCAGAAGGAGCTTCCACCAGTGAAATCCAAACTGCAAAAACAACAACTGTTGGTTAACAGTTTGACATACTGTTGATTTGTTTATTAAATGATCTTGCTTTACCTAAAATGATATTTTCTTGTTTTTTCTTTTATCCAAAGGCAATATGCTTTGAACATTTAGTGGCTGAATGTATGTTAATTCATATTTACATATGTAACGTGTGAATTTAAATAACCATTTATAATGTATTATCAAACTGTGCAGTTCACCAAAACGGCTTAGTACTAAGCAATGGGTGTTCTAGTAAAGGTGTCATTCTTTTATGGATATCTTCATAGATTTATATACTTATTCATTAATTCATACAATGTTAACTGGTGATGGGCTGAACAATCTCCTTGAGTCATACTCAAAAAATTTTTAGTCACAGTACAAACAAAACTTATGTTTTAAAATTATATCCCACATTATTATGTACTCATATTCTCTCTTTAAAAGCTACAAGATATCTCCTGTCTCATAAACAGAAAAGGATCTTATGGCTCCAAAATAACTGAATTATCTGCACTCTCTGAGCAGATGGACTAGCTGGAACAGATAATTATCGCTATAAGCGAAAAAGTTCCATAAGTATACACAAAGACCCCCTCCAACATACACCATGGTCTAATTTTTAATTTAGCAAAACTGTCACCTAAGAAATCCTGTACATGATTTTAAAGCATTTTAAAAGTGAGCCTGATTGTATGACTCCTGGTGTACTATGTTGCCCATATAATGTAATATAAGGTCTTTTTTCTGTTCTGTTATGCAGGCTTTGACGTAGTTCTAAACTCTGCTTTTTGTTTACAAGGAACATTTAATACTTGTTTCACTATTTTATGCAAATGTCCTAATTATGAGTTTTTGTCTTGCAGTCATGATCCGAGCAACACCTAATAAAAAAAAACACCGAAGAAAAAAACACTAGCATTTCTGAAACAAAAGAAAAACATAAAGTAGCAGGAAGAAAGGATGTTTAATTAAAAAAATGCTAAAAGCTAAGCAAAAGTTATGTTATGCTCAGTCTCATTGAAATAAATGAAAAAGAAAGATTGTCTTAAGGATGGAATAATGTCTATAAAAGTACATAAAGATTGGATTTCTACAAGACAATGCAAAACCACATTCTGCACATATTACAAAGGCATAACTGTGGAAGAAGGGGGTATTGAGTTGGCCTGTCTCCAGTACGACCTGTACCAAACAGAGAAGAATATAAGTAAAATTATAAAAAACACAAGGTTATATCCAGTGTAAAAAGTCAAAGTATATGTTTGTAATGCTAGTTTCGTGCAGTTTTCAGTATTTTGGTATTATTAAAGTGTAATGGTATGTGATTTGGGACCAGCCTTGGCACAGATGAAATATCTTCTGTCACCAGACGGCTGTGACTTGGAGAAAATCCACCTTTAGAGCAGCTTGGTTTGCACAGCACCTATGCTGTGCAAACATGACACAAGTACCAGGATTTGGTGCTTTCTTGTCAGCAGTCTGTAAGTGATTTACAGAATCTGACTTTATTCTGACTTTCATTGATTTGGCTGTCAAAGGCAAAGAAGCAGTGATGTGGTTAAGATACTGATCAAGAGTTTACAAGATTGTCTGCTCAAGCCCCACTCCCACCAAGTTGTCATTGTTGGGCCCCTGAGCAATTCTCAACTGCTCATAATAGTATTGCGATTGTAACTGTAAGTTGAATAAAGATGTCATCTAAACACTGAAGATGTAAATATAAGCAGCTTGGAGTGTAACAATTGGATCTCTGTCACAGTAGACCTCAGCAGCACCCTGAATGCTTCTAGATATTGCAGTCAGACTCAATTGAATTTGAAAATCCAAGCATCCTATAAAAGCATTCTGTTTTGTTGTATGGGTTTCAAAACGTTTACAAGGCTTTCAGAAAGCATGCAACGTACAAAGAAAGCAAGGAAAGAAAATCTCTATTTTATCAGTATTTTATCGTACGCATCAGACATGATCGCTAAATTACACTATTGACATGAATGTTTAACAAATAAACTACTAATTTAGCAAGAAAATTGGTTACAGAATACATTTTATAATGAATATTGTTTTGTAGTTGGATTTAGGGCCGTGACAGCTTGATGGTTAAGGCACTACGGTAGAAATCAGAATATCGCTGGTTCAAACCCCACTATCACCTAGTTGTCACAGAGCAAGACCCTTAATCCTAAATAGCTCAATATACTGTTGTATTGGATAAAAATGTTTATGCTGAGAATGTACATTTACACTCACTACACCTGCAATTATGTTGTCATATTTGCGTTCCATTTTTACCATGACCTGTTTGTATTCCAGTTTGTTTGCCCAAAGAACCCATGCTAATGTACAAGTACATGGATTTATATACAATATTCACTTTACATCACGTTCATATTGAACAAATCATGTTCAGTTCTTTGCACTCTTTACTTCACACTTCATCCGTACTTGGACACTTTAGACACTTCATCAATCCAATCCCAATGTCAATACAATGTATATTTTATAACCTTGTATTATGCCATGGCTGAGCAGTGTAGTCATAAAAGCATTTCACTGCCAGTTGTACCGTGTATGACTGACATGTATGTGACAAATAAACCTTGATTTGATTTTTAATCTTCCCAAGTTATGGAACAGAGCTCATGTTTGTGCGAATTCTCAGTAGGTTGTTTCCTTCACTGTCATTTATACCCCGTGTGTGTGTGTGTGTGAGAAAGAGAGAGAGAGAGAGAGTGTGAGAGAGAGAGAGAGAGAGAGAGAGAGTGTGAGAGAGAGAGAGAGAGAGCCTGTCGAGTCTGGAGCGGCTACATTGCTGCCAGTTATAATTGAGGAAACTACACTGGGAAACTGTAACACCGGTAAAGAACATTTCCAAAGACCAGCAGCTCCCACACACTCGGACGCCACTCGTGGCGGGAAATATTCCTTTGTAAAACACATTTTAGTTAACCGAAACCACATTTAGGTAACGGACTCGGTTACAGTTTAGACTGGAATGGCTTCCTCTCCGTGTAGTGTCGGTGGCAACTTTGATAGCGGACTCGAAATCAAAACTCGGTCTGTAGAGCAAACGCTTATCCCTCTGGTCTCTCAGGTGAGTTTATAACGCCTCGTTCTTCTAAGACGTCCCACTTGCTTTTATCTATCAACCTATATTGTGTTGTTGCACCTTTTACTTGGTTGTTTTGCTGCAAAATACGAAAACGTGCAAATGTTAAGTCACACAAAGGCGGCGGTGAGACTTAAAGGTCTCCGGGGAGAGAAAGTAATGCTGTGGAAAACTGGCGACATGAGGCTGTGAACACACACAACTATTGTTCTAGGGTTTCCAGAAACAGCAAAACCACTGCTGGAATTCACGTTTACGTTATTGTGATTTATCGAGGTTTGTTTGGGGCATTGTTGGCACTTTTGGGTTCCTTATTGGAAAGACCATTTACTATTGGGTAACACACACACACACACACACACACACACACACACACACACACACACACACACACACACACACACACACAAATGCACTCAGGATAGTTTGAATTGTTCGTAGCATAGATTCCTCCTATTTTTTGATGACACTGTTTTCTTACTAATGTCACTAAAGCAGTTTAGAATGAGTTGTTTTGTAACTAAATAGAAGCTGAAAATAACATTATAGGATTGGTAAACTAAAGGGATAAAGTTTTTACACGTGGTCAGCAATAATATTGAGTTTTGTAGTAAATTATATGTAGTAAATTATGCCTTACCAGTAACCATTACTGCTGTTGCGGTGATTTTTTGTTGTTGTTCTCATATTGCCCAACATGATTTAAAGCACTGTTATCTTTTGATAAGTCATATCATTAGTATAATTGTTATTATTATTGAATTGCTACTATGTGGCTACTTCAATGACTAATCATGTCGCTATGTAAGGTTCATTAGCTCATGTGATGGCAATCAGTGATGAAAGGTTAGTGAAAGGAGGCTCACTGATCTTTTTACTTAACTAAGAATGCAGGAATCCATTCATCGCTACTTCAATGAAGCTAGAGAAGTGTCCAAGTCAGTCACAGCCCTCCCAATCATCCTAATTAATTATGCAGGTTTGTGTGAAATGTATAACTTAAGCGAAGAAAAGTAACATGTAATCAGTGACCACCACAAGCTTCAGTGGCTTTTTGAAATCATAGTTTTGGCTTTGATTCAAGATTCAAAGATTCAAAGATTTATTGTCATATGCACAATGAGAATGCAGTTTTCCTTGTACAATGAAATTCTTACTTTGCTGTTCGTTGAGAATGCCAGACAGAAGTTAAGATAAACACAATAATGAAACAAGAATATAAGAATTTACAGTAATAAAAAATAAAAGTGTTTTTCTACTCTCTGCTATTGAACAGTATTTCACACTTCTGAGTCGAGGTGTGTAAGGTAATACGTGTTAAAAACCTCAGTTTTCTGTTTTGGGACATTTACACGTTTTTTAAACACTACTGAAATAAAAACATGGGCAACTGTGGCAATACTGGATTGAATAGCCTGATGCTAACGTTGTTATCTTAGTAAGCTAAAAACACCAAGTATAATCTACCTTTATCTATGAGATTTGCGCTATTAAGCTCCATCCTGAGACAAGCCCAGAGAGCCTACGTAGCTAATCAGGACGATTGGGGTTCACAACCTGAAATGGCCACCTAATAAAGTGTTTAGACGTGCTCTATCATTAATGTGAATAATAAAAATGGCTTTGTGGGAAAGAGTGCATTGCTTTTTTTCTTTGTGACTGAAGTGGCAGAGACTCTGTTTGAACTGAAGAGCTCTTCACTGGGTCACTCGTTGTCCTCTCTGTACACCCGCATGATAATGGGCTTTTAGTTCTGGTAATCTTGGGCTTATGTCGCCCCAGGATAAAAATATTCATGAACATTTTGTGCTTTAAGATCTATGATGCTATAAATGTAAATGCTTTGACTTGGTTGTGATTGTTTCTATGATATTTACGTATTTGTGGTAATGTTATGATCAATGCGGATGGTCGTCTTGATAGGCCTTGATATAAAAATCTATCACAACAAATAGCTGTAGTCAGCATGGCTCTCAATATTTGTGGTAACATACCAGGACCTCACTGGTTATCGGCGCATTGTACAGGCACAAATTCCCACAGATGTCAGGGGTCCACATATTTTTGAACAAAACACATAGAACTGTAAGCACGTAGGAGCACAGCCATAGTCTAAGTGCTATTGAAACCCATAGGTCATCCTTTCGCCCATAATCTTGTTGTAATGTGGCTAATTGCTTCAGTTCCGCTAATGCACAAGTCCATTAGCAAGGCCACGCTAAGACCCCGAAGTCGCGATCTAGCACAGCAATTAAATCCAGGTTAAAATGAATACTCAGTATAAAATCTTTTCTTCGTTTCTTATTAGAAAGAAAAAGACACTCACTTGCATAATAACCCAGAGAAAAAGGATCCGCCTAACGCCAGGAGCGGCCGTTATGAACGGGATCTCCGCCTGAACCGAAATAACGCACAGCGATTTGTAAAAAATTATCCAGCAAATCGGTTTACTCCGTAATGCCCAAGCATCTCGTGACTTAGATAACGAAGAACAATGACCTCTTAGTTCGAGGGGTGGAAGGGAGTTTGAGAGTGCAAACAGAGGCGTCTCGGTTTACCCAGAGTGTGTAATGATTGCTACAAAAGCAGGTCATAGATCCTTAAAAAAACATTCGGTGTATTAGCTGCTCTAAATTGTGAGTTCGGTGAAAATATGAGTTCGGTTTAGCCTGGCGAGGAGATTCATCTCTACATTTATTCACATTAACATAAACATGCAAAAGGGTTGAATAAGTACAGTTTACCAGATAAACATTTGGATTTAGAAGTAGGATTTAGGTTTAGTGCTAGGGCGAGGATTAGCACCACTGGTAAAGCTGGGCTAGGGATAGAGCTATGGCTAGAGGTATAACAGGAAATAGGATTAGAACAAGTTAGTTTAGGGTTTAAGAAAACATTGGGGTTAGATCTATGAGTAGGTTTAGTGCCAGGGTCAGGGTTAGATCTATGAGTAGGTTTATAGCCAGGGTCAGGGTTAGATCTATGAGTAGGTTTAGTGCCCGTGTCAGGGTTAGATCTATGAGTAGGTTTATAGCCAGGGTCAGGGTTAGATCTATGAGTAGGTTTATAGCGAGGGTCAGGGTTAGATCTATGAGTAGGTTTATAGCGAGGGTCAGGGTTAGATCTATGAGTAGGTTTATAGCCAGGGTCAGGGTTAGATCTATGAGTAGGTTTAGTGCCAGGGTTAGGGTTAGATCTATGAGTAGGTTTATAGCGAGGGTTAGGGTTAGATTTTTGGGTAGGTTATAGCCAGGGTCAAGGTTAGATCTATGAGTAGGTTTAGTGCCCGTGTCAGGGTTAGATCTATGAGTAGGTTTAGTGCCAGGGTTAGGGATAGATCTATGAGTAGGTTTAGTGCCCGTGTCAGGGTTAGATCTATGAGTAGGATTATAGCCAGGGTCAGGGTTAGATCTATGAGTAGGTTTATAGCCAGGGTCAGGGTTAGATCTATGAGTAGGTTTATAGCCAGGGTTAGGTTAATCCATTTCATGAGTTAGATAAAGAAGAAGAATGTTTTTTTTAGGGGAAGGGGTTCGAGAGCGGTTTACCCAGAGAGTTTAATGATCATTACAAAAGCAGGTCATAGATCCTAAAAACATTCTAAGCTGCGCTAAATCTAACCGTATAAACCCGAGTCTCTGGAGACCAATTTAACCACGAGACAAGACACAGAGTGCCACTTCTTCTTATTATCAACATTAGGCACCCTAATAGTACAGAAAACACACCGAGACTCGTCTGAATTACAGCATTTTTCTGAGTTAAACAAGGTCCTCCAGAGAATTCCTGAAATAAAAGGATTATAAGAGACTTTGGCGGCCCAAACCATAGAACAGCGATGAGAATCAAACCCATGACTACTGCTGCACTACCTTTTAACTACTTTATATAAGCATTGTTTGCTGCTTGGGACCCTGGATCGCACCCAGGATGGACCTCCCTCTAGCACTCCACTCACATTCAGTAAGACCACTGCTAAATTGTCTGTACAATGATAGGTCAGTCGCGATAATGATCCAAAGCTGCTCATTAAATCAAGAAAGCAGCCATGAAACATTCTAGCTCAAAGTTTTTTGTTGTGTGAGCGCAGGGACACTCAGGGTCATTGATGGCTGAGTCGTTAAAGTACTGGGTTGGTGATCAGAAGGTTAGTGGTGCAAGGCCCCTGCTTAAAATGGTCTTCCTATGTAATGGTAAGTCGGTTTGGATAAAGGCGATTGTTAAAAGCTGAAAAAGTCAGCGTGAATGTAAGATTAGCTTTGGGTTTAGCCTTAGCATTTAGCTTAGCCTTGAGGTTCGTTGTATTGTCTGTACAAATGATAAGTTGGTCAACGTAATGATCCAAAACTGCTCATTACAGAAATGAAGCAGCCATGAAACATTCAGTGGTTTTCTCAGCTTGAAGCTTTTTGTTGCATTAGCTTAGCATAGTGTTTAGCATGTAACGTGTTAGCATGCCTTGTTGTTATTGTTTTTGTTATTAAATCTTATTAAACTTATCGTAACGGGATGTTACCGGGATTGTTAACCACTTATATAATATATAGGCTGTAGCCTAGTGGTTAGGATACAAGACTTGTAATCCAAAGGACACCAGTTCAAACCTCACCACTGCTATATTGCTGCTGCGGGGCCCTTGAGCAATGCCCTTCACCTTCATTGCTCAGATTGTTAGTGTAATGTAAGTCTCCTTGAATAAAGGTGTCTGCTAAATGCAGATAATCTAAATGCAAACATTGTGTAAGATAATATAAGTCGAAGGTTTAAATCTAAACAATGTTAATTCTACATCGCTGTAACTAAGACGGTGGAGGAACAGATCTCCGTCACCCATCCACCATCACAACAAGCGCTCGATAAAACCCGCCCCTGCCAACAGGCTAATGTAAACGTCCGGACCAGGTTGTCTGTTAGTTTGTCGATGTGAGGAAAGCGTCTTCCCTCCCTCCCGTGTCCTCTCGGTAATCACTGATCCTTTTACAGATCTCCATTTACTCCACTCGTGCTTTATCAGACAGATGGAGATACAAAGCCAGAGCAGATTATGGAGAGAGAGAAAGAGAGAGAGATTCTTTCAATGACTTGCCCAGCCATAACACTTTGGTTTGATGCCAACGGAACACTCGAAACACCTCAAAACTCTTGCTGGATGAGGTGAAAATAAAGTATATAGTTCCCGCTGATTATCATGCCTAGGCAAAGTCGTTCTGACATCGCCCGGCCATAAATATCGCTTACGCTGTATGCGTCTAATAAGGAGGGCTAATATGAGTTGAGTAATGGCGATAATAACTTGTCTGTTTATGACCAAGTGATCCATTCCATCTTGAACAGACGAGCGTGCTTTTTTATGCTAATTCTGCAACAGGACAGAAATACCCCCCTCTCACACACACACACACACACACACACACACACACACACACACACACACACACACACACACACACACAC
>JAOTRQ010070975.1:0-12428 GCA_028565875.1 Hoplisoma paleatum
CAGGTGTGTTCTGATCCGGTTGGAATAAAAACCCGCAGCCACACTGGCCCTTTGAGGATCGGTTTGACACCCCTGATTTATTATAATAAACCATATTGTACAATTATTTATACTTAAAGCATGACAGTTGGACATTTTCATTACACACTTTATCAGATGTTATACCTATTGTTGTTGTGTTGTTTATTGGTTTTTGTGTAGTACACTGCTCACACTTGCACAAAGAAAAAATCTTTGTACATCCGGAACTACGCTAAATAAACATTCCGACTCCAACATTTGATTTTCGAAAGAATACCTATTCTGTCGACGGGGGTGTTGAGTGGAAGAAAACCCTTCTTCATGAGCTGATCCATCGTCTCCTCGTCTTCAGCCTGAATTTCAGATACCATGTTACACGGGATCAGACCGGAACGGCCACGGATCTCACCGCGATAGAAGCCGTCCGTGTCTTTGTCCCCGTATACCTACAAATGAATGGAGCATTGAAACCACTTTTGGTGAGCTGTTTCGTGCTATATAGTGTGAAAGGTTGAAACAGCATGAGAAAAAATCCAAATTAAATCATTTAGATTTGGACATTTGCTGTACACTGTCTGAGCAATTGAGGGTTAAAGGCCTTGCTAACTGGCCCAACAGTGAAAACTTGTCACTGGCCCAACTTGACAACAAAACGTAGTGGTGGGACTTGAACCAGCAACGTATATTTAGTAGTAATTCATTTGAAATGCTCTGCAGACACCAGATAGCTGAAGCAACCTAGCAGGACCTTATCAGATCACTGACAGCCAGTTTAGCTGCTGTTTAGAATGCCAGGATTTAAACGAATACTTCAATTTGAATTAGTACCTTGATGATTTGCCCCTCTTTGAAGGGAAGCTCCTCATCTGCTGCATCTGGGTTCGGAGACATGGACAGGGGGTCATAGTCGAATAATGCTACAAAGATGCGAAACGGATCTTCGGGCTCGGACTCTTCATAGTATGGAGGTGATCGCCGTCCTCGATCCTTGTGCCCACCTAATAGACGATGAAAAAAGGACACGACTTTAACATGCTTTTGGTCTTTGAAACCTATAGTATTTTAGTCTTTTTACTAGCAAAGCTAGATTTGTGTATATTAACTGAGATATCTGAGCAGTTTCTATGGTACCATGCATCAGATTGAGAACATTTGTCTTCATTCCTTGACAGAACTAATGGATTGACTGTATACAAATATTTGCAGGTTGCAATCCATTAATCTATGTGGATGTGATGATATTGTTATGGAATAATGATGTATACTGTGTTTCACATGAACTGCAAAGATCTGGACTACCTTTCAACCATGCAATAAACCTGGACCTGGAAAGTCCTAACCTAAGCAGTCACTTTAAGATGTACACTGGACATATTTGGACCCTGACACACCAAGTTAAAGATATAAAAGATTTGTGCCTTCCAAAACTTCTGGCACTTCTGATTCTGACATCTCTATTACATGTACATGGACCTTGGCAGAGGTTTCACAAGCTTGGTTATTAATGTTGTTTGTGTAATTGGCTTTCAAAAACATGCAAAATGTATCTTCATTACAAATACTAAGTTACTTACTAATACTATGTGCTACCAAGAGTTCAAATTGGTTTTGCTAATTTTTATCCTGCACTTATTAATGGATGATCAGGCCATCCCACAATGTAGGTTGGTGCTGGATTATAACATATAATCTATTGACAACCAGTCTAACAAGTATCAACAGTGTGTGTGAGCTTGGTGTGTCAGGACTACATATGTGGCTCCCATATATGCACTATAGAACATGAGTCAAATGTTAAAGCTTCTTATACCTACCTTCATAGATTACTTTGGATTATGCCTGGGCATAATTCACCACCCTCAACTTTTACCAAACTCATGCACAGCCAGAGTAAAAGTCCAGGCATAATCAGGGAAGGGGAAGTCAGCAGGCAGCTGTGGGTAAATTCAGTATATCTTATTGCAGTCCGGTTGCTCATGCGCGTTTGTTCATGGTGCTGTCTCACGCCCCCTGTAGGGTTACCTATGTGTGCTTGGTTAAAGCCAGGAGCTATGATACACTGTAAGACGTACCATGATGAGACCGGGGGGCACCGTGCCTCCGTGTGCACCATGTCCTGTGGCGCGTTATACGGCCATAGTAAACATCCTCCTTGAGTGGAGAAAGGTTTCCCTCACTGTTACACTCAGTGGTTATCTCTGAGAAAAACACCAATTCAACACTGTTACCATGAACACCAGGGACAATCATGTGGGTTTTTAAGACGAAGAATACTGAAGCTTAAACTAGCTTTAAATGTTTTAATTTAGGCAGGTGGGACCAATTCTTCTGTCTTATTTTGGTATGGTATCATCATCCTGGTTCGTTCGGTCACTTGGCACTTCTTTGTACAAGCCAGTAGGTTCTTACATAGCACTTTTATACCAAAAGAAAGTGCGTTTTGAAAACAACCAACCTGCAGTTCCACCAGATATTGAGAACCAGATATCAACAACAGACTTGGCGGAAAAATCACAAACAGGATCTCTTTTCACTACCTGACATCAGTATGGCTAGCTGTACCCTAATTCAAACTTGTGACAAACCCAGACCGCTGCACCACTGTCTATTGTTGTTTTGGTGGGGGGGTTGGGTGTTGGATTTTGGGTCTTAGGGTCAATTATTATCAGTTTTTTATCAGTTAAAATTAAGTTCTTGGGTTTTGTTTACTCTTTTTAGTGTAAATCCTGTATATAAAACTTACAGGCTTAATTCTGAACATACACCACTGAAGTACACACTAGTCCACAGGGGAAAAAAGACTATCTAATAAAAGAATATCTGGAAAAAGTAAGACCTGGAGACTATAAAAAGAAAGACCAAATGCAACCCAGGTTGAGCAAGGTATTCACTGACCTATAGCAGGCACCATGAGGGGTCTGCGCTGAGGATGAGGACCTCCCTGTACCGGCCTCCGTCCCGCATCCCGATCCATCCTTTTTGAAGATGATGGGTTACCTCCAACCTTACAGAAAAAAACAAACATTTCTTTACTTATGAATCACTGTTGAGCAATAACAAATATCTGCTAGACTGAAGCAGATCTCGGAACATTTCTTCATTATGTGTTTTATTGATTTGCTGGGGCAAAAGTACAGTTTACATTATTATTTCCTTAACAAAACATTCAAAGTAGAAGTTAAGTTCTGAACAAGCAGCACAGCATGCCACCATCCAAAGAAATTTAAGAAACAAAAATATCAACAAAAAATGATTGAAGACTCATCCAGTCAATAAAGAACCCAGACAATCTGTACATTTGCGTCAAACAATTGACATCATTTCAAAGCATCTTTACATCATTCAGAACCAACGGACCAAAAACTTGTGTTAAGTAAAAAAGACAAAGACGACAGTGACAACGAAAAACAGGAAGAAACCGTAAGTGGAACGAGACTCAGCAGGGACCACCATCCCCATTGTGACAATTCCACTTTTGGGAACTCATGAATGAGTTGGCGAAAGCTTAATAAAAAGGGAACATAAATGCTTGTCTGACACCAGCCAAAAGCACCTTGATGAACTCAAGGTCTTTTGGGCTAACATTTTGTGAACTGAGAAGTCAAACTTGGCAACTCTTGGCAAAATCCTGTAGCAGAATGTAGTTGAAGCACTGTTGGGTCATGCAACAAGACAAAGCACATAAACAGGTCCATGCCTTAAAGACTCAAAAGAAACTGTGAGGCGTTTGGAGTGGCCTAGTCCTGACTGTGGCCTGAACCATTTGAGTTCTTGAACAGGGATTCTTATTTGGTTCATGCACTTACATGGGTTTGTTTATCTCTCTATTAATTATAGTAACTTGTATGTGACTAACAGTCCAGTCAAACTTTTGGACACACCGTCCCCTTCAATGTTTTATTCTTGATTTAATTCCTTTTCTACATTGTACACACATTCAGGGCTATTTAACTAAGAAAGTGAATGATTGAGTGCTGGGTCACATGACCTGGCCTTCACAATCACTGTACTAAATCCAGATGAGATCATTTGAGATGAGACCACAGAGTGAAGGCAAAGTAGTCAACACATGCTCGGCACATCTGGGAACTCATTCAAGACTGTTGGAAAACCCTTCCAGGTGGCTCCTCATGAAGCTGGTTGAGAGATTGGGAACCACTGGCAAAGCCAAGTGCAATGAGCAAAGCTGTCATCAAATCAGTATTAATGTACGATGTAGAAACAAAGTTGAATGAGAAAGTGTGCGCAAATATCTGACTGGTAATATCATATTTGACATCGTTTTTCTATAATAGCCTTACCGGTCGGTGATTAATCATCCACTATTATTTTTCCCCCAATTTATGAAAGTCCCTATAAAGTTTTGATTCCTTAGCTAGCAGAAACGATTCAGAAGATGCACTAGTTCTGGCCCTGTGTTAGTGCTGAAATGGCAATGGGCACCGGTACTGTTTCCTCTAGTATCTTGTCTTCACCTTAAGAGCACAGTGTGAATTGCGGCGGCGTCCCTCCTCGTGCTGCATTTCGGAGTACAGCTCCTCCTCGTCCTCCTCCATAATGTCGGATAAATCTGAACCTCGACTGCTTTCAGTCTGATAGTCTTCACTGTGACTGTAGTGAGACTAAGATAACGATACCACCATTTAGGACACAGATCACAACAACCAGTCACAACTAGTCTTAAACTAGAGCGTGATGGCGTACCTGCCTGCCGAGCTCTGAGCCCCTGAGGAATTCATCCACAGATGCTCCTCTTCGTCGAGACTGATAGCCCTCCTCATCCTCTTCCTCATCTGAGTTCTGAGAGTGAAAGCCCTGACTCCTCCTCTCCATCTATGCATGGAAAGATTCTTTCAGATCCTTGCCATCCCAAAGTTTTCTAAATCCTTTTATTCTCAGGGGTTCAGTAGAGCCCCGGCATTCACAACGTTACATTCCACAGGCACCCGTGTATGGTTAAAAAATGCTAATTTTGTTGTTTCATTGTAAGTCATCTGGTGTAAATCTCGTTTCATCTGTAAACAGTGTTTCCCTGACTTTGTTCTGTTGACAGTTGTATACAGTGTATCTTGTTCCACTCACTTTCTTCACAGCTAACAAGACACCAGACCGGCTTGTAACACTCTACTGATGTATGATGTATGACCGTCATTCATGCGTCATTCAAGTACAACAAATGTAGCTACATTTACATTAATATCAATGGTATAAAATTAGAGACTGGCATTTTCTAATAATATAGCATTCAAATTCATGAACAATTATATATTGATATTTTTTTAATTCAGGGCATAAAAGGCTCATTCCATGTTGTCCATCTTGATTTCTTGACTCTTTCTGTTAATGAGTTGCAACATTTCTTTTGTGTTTTTAATTGACGAATAATAACTTGGAGGTTGTCATGATTCTTAGATTCACTCTACCTGCTGCATGGCTTAAAAGTAAGTGAAGTAAGTGCATCTTTTCTTGAGAAATTTAGGAACAAATAAACCTTTTCCAATAGAATTCGGGGTTTACACATTTTTATTCACAATCTGAATTATCCCGTACTCACCCGTCCACCCTCAGCGGCCACTCGTTGTGCTGCCTCGCGAGCGATAGCCTTGGCCATGTTGTCGGGTATGAGTGTCCCCCTCGGTTGAGGCAGTATCCTCTGCGGCGAAGGCGAGCGGCGGTTCAGGCAGGGTGGGGCCTCCAGGGTGTGCATGGCAGGGGGCATTCCTGATGAAGAACATGTGGACTCCCATGGCTGTGGTGGTCCAGTGGCCGGGTGGTGCATGGCCACCCCCTGCTCTTTGGTTTCAAGGTCTCTGGCACTTGGTGGTCTCTGAGGCTGAGGAAGGGACAGCTGGGGTATATGGGGTTGGGGCATGGGGATGGTGGGTTGGGGAATGGGAATGGTGAGTTGGGGAATGGGGATGGTGGGTTGGGGAATAGGGATGGTGGGTTGAGGTTGAGAGAATGGGTGAGTCGGGAGGGGCTGGAGTTGAGGCGGGGATGGTTGGGTGGGATGAGGTATAGGATGAGGTTGTAAATGTGAAGGGGGCTGATTTGGACAAATGGGAAGAGGTTGAAGGTGAAGTCCTGGGTCAGGCCCTGGGTGATGAGGGGGATGAATTGGTGGTGGTAGAGCAGGCTGAGGTGGGTGAGCTTGGGGCAGTGGGTGGAGTAGAGTGGGCTGGAGGTGGTGAGGGTGGTGATGGATTTGGGGTAGAGGCACGAGCAAATTGTTGGGAATGATGGCAACGTGTGAGTCCTGTGATTCCCCTTGTGCTGCTAAAGTCCTGACTACCACCTCTCGTGCCTCCAAACCCTGCAGTCGGCTGAGGTCCACGGTTGCATAGTCTGCCAGCGGGAACAAGACCTCTGCTATCTGAAAACATACGAACAGAATCAGTACACCAGGAGTTTCCGGATCTACAGACTTCAGGTGCTTCGTGCTGTCAAGTTGGGGTGAAGCTCTGGGGTCTCTGGGAAGATGGACAGCAGGAGACTTGACCAGATATATATCAAATTGAACCTCAGGGGGACGACAAAACCTCACATCTTGACTTTTAATGTTTGTACAGACCTCACCGAAACTGGTCTGGTCTCTTAGGTGTCTGAGGATTTTTTACAGATACAAAAAACACCAACTTTTTATCAAGTAGGTATTTGATATTGTTCTACAGCAGAATTCATTAGTGTTGACTTGATTGATGGCTTTAGACTCTCTCTGGGAAAGACTTCTCTAGATCGAAGCTCTTTACATCATCCTACGCACACTCCCAAAATAATCTGTAGATGTCTAAAATCCTCTCGTGAAGGGACAGTGCTAGCCATAAAGTGTTACCTTATAAGGTAAAAAATCACTACCATGGCAAAGTAACTACTTTTCCAAGAAGGTTTTAATCACATCACACACACACTAAATGAATTGTGATCTAGTGCTCCCCAACCACAGAAAAGTCTACGTCACAGTCACCTGGTTAACAGCACTTCTCTGGAATGTGGATTTCAGATGTTTGTATTGACTGTGGTCGTTTTAGCTCTTACCTTCTGGCCCTTGGTGCACACTGCGTATCCAATGACATTGGCACCATTGGACGTTCCCATAGGTGTTAACAGAGGGGGTTTCCAGTGGACCTGTAGGATTCCAGGAGCCTGTCCACACTGGACCTTTACATCATTCGGGGGTAGAGGAGGACCTGCACCAACAGGTACAGTCAGTGTTTATAGGCTTGAGTGGTACATAGGAACAGAATCAACATGAATCTATTCACTAGGAGGATTCTTATAAGATTACTCGGATTTCACTAAAAAGAGGGGGCGCTAGCGCAATTTTTTTTAAACACAAAATTCGAATCTAGTCATTTTTATAGAGCCACTTCCACAGAATTATTGTTTGGCTAAATGAAAAAATATTACAAATACATTGATTTTCTTATTTGTTTTGTAACAAATAAAAATTGGTTCTCAGTATCATATCCATATATCTTCGAATATAGAAAATACTGACCTGCTGCTTGGGTACAGAACTCAACCACAGCCTCTTTCTTCTCCCTCTGCTCCAGTGGCATGTGCCAGGGCACCTGGTGCGGTTTGGCCAGGACCCTGACTTTATAGACAGTGGTGGCCTTCAGGTTAGTAAAGCGCAGTCTGTAGCAGCATGGCTTCACAACTGCATGTTCCACCTCGTCCAGGAATACCGTGTGGCCGTAGTTACTGTTACTGGGGAGCCAGGAGAGCTCGGCTGAGTCTCTCATGATGTTGTCCAACCGGAGCCCTGAAGGTGCCACTGTGACATTACGCCCTACTAACATGGTGCACCGTAGTTCATCTGACACGCCACGCTCACTTACACACTGCACCGACACGCGGTACGTACATGCCGCCAGGTCCAGCTTCTCCAGCAGGAGTTTAGTCCTGCTACTGAAGGGCACAGTGCCACGCACCTCGCCTTCCACCAGAACATTATAGCCGTTAATGTTGCCCCACCCGAGGGGTATGAGAGGCGGATCCCATGCAACAATGACGCTCCTTGCTAGCTGTTTTATCAAGTTGATCCTCCTGGGATAAGGCACGAGGTCATCAGACAACTCGTCGGTGTCCAGAGTCCCGGTCCCATTACTACAGGGTCCAAGAGGGTCCATATTCAGACTGTCCAAGGTCACACCGCCATCTAATGAGGTCAGGCTCAAACAACCGTGGTCCAGTGGAACCAGCTCATCTGATCCATCTAGCAGGGGTTTTTCCTTGTCCTGAACAAACTCCACAAAGTTTGAGGGAACCAGCCCACGCTGTCCATCCAGCAGTTCTCCTGGTAAAAAAGGGAAATAGTTTGTAGTGTTTTTAGGCCTGGTATGTGTGCCCAAATCAAACTCTGAATAAATAATATAATCTGACACACATAGACTTTTCTATATACAGTCATATGACACAAGGATGGTTGGACGGTACACCTCCTGCTCAAAATATTAAACTCCGGAATTTAAAAAGCTAACTAGCACTAACGACTTCCAATTAACCCATTCTAATCCTGATTATATGAATGATGTAGTCTGTTTAATTCATAGAAATCATAGAAATAAACAAATCATTGTTTACCTTGGTAGAATCCATCATCGTCCATGTCTCCATAGACGTACAGATACTTCCCCGAGACGAGAGGCAGCTCAGCCTCTGGGTGTTCGTTTGGTCCATCATACGGATTATAACTGCACAGAGATTAAAAGTCATGACATGAGAGTTCAAATCCCACGGATATTTAGATACTTTTTAAGTTTAACACCTAGGTGTACCTGTATCGGGCAGTGCAGAGACGGACCTGTCCAGTATAGCGGGGTTTGGACCGAGGGGTTTTACTCACGTCATCATCCATCTGTGGGCAGAGAAATTTGTATGTTAAATATTACATGTTTATTTTAAAGAATAACCTCAAGCACAGCAGACCAAGGCGTACCTCTGTGGGGCGTGTTGGTAAAGGTCTCCGGGCTTGGGTCCCTGTAGAAGCTTTGGCACCAAAGCCCAGTGTATTGGGGGTGTCTCTGCTAACCTGCAGTGGCTGGAGGAGCTCAGAGATTAGCGAAGAACCTGCCAATCTCTCATCACCTGTATAACATTTACATAGCCGAACACTAACCAATCATCTCTAATCTATAACCTCTAACTAATCACCTCTAGCTTTTAATTATATTCATTAACCAATCACCTCACATCTTTAACTACTGTATATTCTCCAACTAATCACCTTCAACCTATAGTTTCATACCAATCACCTTCCACCCTTAACTTTAGTCGCCAACCAATCACCCCCTGCCCTGATCTAAATGTTGAGCTGTATTGGTCCAGGTGTGTATGGGTTCTCCTCCTCACCTGTCTGAGCGATGTTGTATAGGTGAGTGATGAGGTTACACAGTGATTTTAGGGGTCCTTCCGAATCTCTCGAGTAGCACTCAGAATCAAGAGCTAGAAATTCGTCCGTGTTTGATGTTGTATGGAATTTCTCTAACTCTTTATATAAAATATCACACAGATGGCTCTGCACCTGCCATTTCTTCTCCAAATTATGAAGTTTAACCTGCAGAAATGCCAAAAAGACAACAAAATCAGTACAACTCTAAACTAAAGAGTTAGTATGGAAATGTATATCAAATAAAACATTGACTGGTTCCTTACACTTGATGAAAGTTTCGAAGTGGTTAAGGAGAAAGTTCTCACCTCTAACAGATGATTCTTTTCTTCATGGAGATTATTAGCGTGGACCCGAACCTACAATCAACACAATCGCAGAACAAACATCCTGTTTTATATTAAACCTGACCGAAAGCTAAAGTCAACAGAGATAAGCTTGGGTTCCTAATCGACGTTAGCCTGCCTAAATAAAACTCGTTTGGTCATCTTCTTGTTAGCACATAATACATTATTACATATGTAACCACATAAACCAAACAGAATCGATCAGATCCTAGAACCCATAATGCTGTGCCACCCACCATAAGATCCTTCCTACTGAGACCCAGTAGAGCAAAAGCTGCAGTAGAGATGTTCATGTGTGTACCTGGTGCAGCAGTTGGATCTCCTGCTGGATGGAGTGGAGGGTCTCCAAGGCATGGTCATACTCGGTCTGCAGCTGCTGCCGTCGTCCTGCGGCGTCACGCATGCACTAATCCAAAAAACAAATTCTCAGAGACACGAGTTGGGGTTACGTTCCACAAACACACACACACACACACACACACACACACATAAACACACACCCTCGTTTTGCTCAGTGGCATAAATCCTGAAATATCCACCGCTGTTTGAGATGGATGCTTTAGCCTCGTTTTTACCAACAGAGAGTGTTTTGAAAAAATGCTTATTTTGTATTTATTAACACAAAAATGTTTCTATGTGAGTGTTACTGGCTTTTGCTCATGATAATTCTCAAAACAAGATCAAACTGGCTCAAAAATATAAATACTATATTGACAACAAAGTTAGTAAAATTCTGATTTAGCTAATAGAAGTTTATTGGTGTTATGACCCCTCACTAGGGGGCAACCCGGAGTAATGAAATAATGACATGAATTTTTGTTTGGTTACCAATTCCTCTTTCTTTTTTAAATCACTTGGCGCTTACAGGAAGCTCTATGTTCTGTTCATGACATCACATCAGATGTTGGTGAGGTTGGTCGTACCTTCAGGACCTGCTGAAGTTTCGCCAGTTTGTTTAGGAGCTTTGCTTGCTCCTGCCAGACCCACTCGCTCTCTCGTCTCACGCCTCCCAACGTCCGTCTGAGCTTCTCATAGTCTGACTTAACCTCCTGAAAGAGAAATGACCAAACATCTTACACACCACTGCTTTCATATACAGACGCCAACAACGTCTAGAACTGACAGAACACATAAAGAACACTGATGCAGTACACTACATTTTGTTTTTGATTACCAGCACGTCAGGAAGGATACCATGCCCACGAAGTAAACAAAGAGTTTTAGCATTTGCTCAAATTATGTTACTTAAAGTATACTGACAAATCAAGAAACACTAGAATAAGAGTTTTGTAAATGATAATTATGCCATGAATACGGTTAATAAGTTCTGTACATGGCCTGTAAAGAGTAAATAATACTTATGGGGGTGTTCTGTAAAGTGTTGTATGTTCTGTAGGGAGTAAATAAGGCCTATAAAGGGTAAATATGGCTTGTAGAGGGTATGTAGTTGTGGGTAAATTAGATGTATGGAAGGTTTATTTCAGACTGGGCTTTGCATCAGAAGAATCTTCCGGATTAAATTTTCAGTACAGCGAATGTAAGCAGAATCGGTGCAGAAGATCATAAATCATTCTCTTATTGTATTTCATTTTCTGCTCTAACGACGCTCTGCTCATTATAATTCAGCCCCGTCTTTATTTCACCCAGTC
Organism: Hoplisoma paleatum; assembly: GCA_028565875.1. Classification (NCBI taxonomy): domain Eukaryota; kingdom Metazoa; phylum Chordata; class Actinopteri; order Siluriformes; family Callichthyidae; genus Hoplisoma; species Hoplisoma paleatum. The sequence goes on from JAOTRQ010070975.1 coordinate 11,409, forward strand.
CTGCACTAGAGTTAGAGACCCGGGGTTTTCGTTTTTTGGTTCTTTGGTTTTGAGGTCCTCAACTCTAAAAAGCTGCTTTGTGAACATTATTGTAAATATACTATACAAATTGTGCAATTGATTTGATACAAATTTGTACAAAAATTGTACAAACAAATACAATTACAATTGACTTGACTATTTTCTCAAAAGGTTTGACTTAGTCTTAAACTTAAACTTAGTCTTAAAGTCTTAAGACCTTTCCTGATGCCCAAAGGTTTTGAGAACGTTCCTAACTTGCAACAAAGCTTGTGACTTTTGCTAATTAGTAAAAAGTCTTAAGTCTCCTCTCAACATGTCAAAAAGTCTTAAGACCTCTTTTAAAAAAAGATTTTTAAAGATGCTAAAGACCTCCATTCGACCGCGATAATACACAATCTCATGCTACTGCTCTGAATGGTATTTACATGCCCACTATTGCATCACTTTGGACCGGTTTCATCAAACCTGTCTGAGAAAATGGAAGCTCAGGTTGAAATCTCTCATCGATCTGGGCGTGGCGGCCAAGAGAATGATGGGTCTGATCTCAAAGAGCTCACTAACCATGTGCCAGTCTATGACGGAGTATCTCTCATTGCGCTACGTAATTAGACAGACGGGTTTTCCACCCACAGTGGGTGGGGGGGGGTTGGGGCAGATGGTTTCTTTTTGCTGAGGATTACAACAAGACTGGGCCGAGATGTGCCAAGGCTTGCTGGCACAGAACTCCACAGAAACTGACACCATTTATTCCAGGCTGGCACTATCAGTAGCACCGTGGTGGAGTGTGAACCCTCTGGAGTCTGGAGCCAGATCTGGTGACGGTTTTCATCCTCTCCTCTGGATGCCATACTTGGTATTTTATGGAACCTTCTTTGTATGGCTGACCGCAATTAATCGATTATTCGTTGGTCGACCGAAAAATTTACTAGTCGGCCAAATTCCATTGGTCGATTAGTCGCAGGAAGAAAAAAAAGCTGCGTTTCGTCAAAGGACTTCTGG
>JAOTRQ010070985.1:0-12427 GCA_028565875.1 Hoplisoma paleatum
GTGGCTGGTGGGGGTGCGGCGGGTGCCACCGCCTGTGTAGGTGGCGATAGAGCAGCCATGCGCTCGTAGAGCTCTGACAGTGCCCTCTCATGGCGCCCAAATGACTCGCCCTGCAGGCGCAATGCCTCTAGATAAGGTGGGGTCTCCGCGGGATCCATCTATTGGCGGCAGCGTAATGTAACGATCTGGAACTGAAGTATAAGAAAAAATAATAGTAAGAACACAGGATCCCAAGATGCGGATACACACTAAGTCTTTATTACTTTTAATTCAGCTTTTCCTTTATTTGTGCCCAACAAAAGGAGCAATAAATAAACAACCGTGATCGCTTGGCACTATCCGGCACGGGGGCTGAAGACCACACTACCTTGCGCTCTGTCCCTGAAGCAAAGCACCTAATACCTCCTGCCTTCCAGCAGGTATTCTCCCTCGACCAGCTGAGTCAGTCCCAGGAGTACCGGTGTCCGCTAACATGCTCGCACGCGGAAAATAAATACCCGACCGGTGGAAGTAGGTGAGTTTCGCTGAGGACTAGAATGAGTGTGAGAACCAAACACGCGCTGAGATTACGCGATGCATTAGAATGCTGCCGTGGCACGCGCCATCGGACGAACGCCTTAAATCCCGTCAGACAGCTGATACCAATTACACGCTAGACGCATGACGCAATGCAATCAGACCCCCTGCGGCCACGCCCAACCATCCCGACCTCTACAGAGTCAGGTCGGGCCGAGTGCCTAATAGCAACAGATTTAAGACAATAGATTACAAAACTCAGAACCAAATTATTTATAGCAGGTTATATGAACCGTAACAGTTTGCATGAACAATCTTTAAAAAAAACTATCTGGGAATTCTCAAATGTATTTTAGCAATGGGTACTTCAGCAATTCATTTGCATGTGCCTAGTGCTACTGTTGCCTGTTACTGTTGTAAGCCTGCTTGGAGCATCAGTTAAAAGTGCTGTGTTGGGAAACGGGCAGGGACAAAAGATCATACTCGTTAACATGTTTTAATACACCCAAAGTCCATTTCACAGGGGACTTCTCCTTTAACTGAGGCCTTTAATCAACAATTGCTCAATTTATGTTTAGTTCTGAATAGTTTTGCTAAATGCTGAAAAAATATGCACTCTTATCCATATAGCGTCATTTACATATACTTCAGAATTCCCAAAATCTATTTTGACTTATGTAACTTTTCTGTTTCTCAATTCAAGCTTGACAATCTAGACTTCCAGCGCACAGTCATGCTTCCATCCCACATCTGATAAAATGTTAACCCGAAGCTTTATGCAGGCTCTGATTTAGCACCAGAGTGCACATTTTCCACACCACTCTCAGATTAGTGCCAGTGGTAATAAATATCCATTGTTCCTTTCTCACTTATTTGATGCAGAAAAATTTGAATGTTTTCTTCTCACAATCACACATCTACTGAGGCTAGAAAGCTCATTTTGGCGAAGGGAATGAAGATAAGACGGAGCGAGAGCAGGTCAGTCAAAATACTCGGCTCTGCTTAAACAAATTAATCTTTGGGCTGTAGGGGAGGCGGAGGACATCTATCAGTGGTGTAGCTTGGTAAAATAGCTCAAGGAACAAAAAGAATGATAGGAACAGTAAGCGATAGAAGACATGGATTACCAGAAGCTTACCTGTGCTAACGGACATATCAACTAACTTTTATTTTATTTTGCTTTCCATCATTTTTGCAGAATTTACAATATACTCAAATTAATGTTTAAGGAGAACATGACAAAATAAAATAGACCTGATAGAACAACACATGATTAAGGATTTTTACCACTAGTAAGGTGGTAAAAAGGTTTCTTTAGACTCCACCTCTGCCAGGTTACCACTGTTGTTTCTTTATCCCTCAATTCGAATGACTTCATAATTGTATTCTATACTTTAAGAATAATATTTATACTGTCTGCTAAATGCCAAAGAAGAACATAAGCATCAAAGAAAAATACATTAAACAAGAATTTATTTGAAGTTTTGGGCCCTCTTTGGTCATGATCACTTCAGGTTTGTTATATGCACAAAGAAGAACAGCAGGCTATCCAGGTCAGCTAAAATATGCTAAAATTATTTTGTTATGCACTATTTATGTTATACAGATGTGCAACACATTGTGTATTCTGATGCACTGTATCACACTATAAGATATGTGTATCTCTCTGTTAAATCAAGCATTAAATTATTCATCAATCTGTAGTAACATGTCTGTTAGATCAGCCTTGCTTTTGCTCTCCAATTGCATCAGTCAGCCTTAACTACCCATGAACCTGTTGTCGATTTTCTTGGACTGTTTTGAAAGATACTGACCATTGCAGACTGTGAACACCGATAAACATCTTCATTTTGGGAGATGCTTAGATCGAGTCATCTAGCAATCACTAACTAGTCTTTGTCTAACTCATTTGAATCCATACAGTTGCCTAACAGCAACCTTGAGAATAAAATGTTACTCTATGGTTGCCTAATATACACCACCTAACAACAAGAGTTGTGATTAAGATATATTCAGTATTAATTATTTCATCTGTGGTTGGTCATAATGTTGTGCCTGGTTGGTTTGCACGCTTGCTTTCCACTAAAACAACCACTTCATTTCAGTGTTATTGATCTATTGTGACATTTAACTACTTAAACGTATTTTTGTTATTTTGATATTTTATGTTTGTGTGAGAGAAAAGTAAAATTAATTACTGTATTTGAGTAAGACAGCCTTGACCTGGACATTAGCGCTTAACTCGTGGGTGTGTACATAAAAGCTTTACAGAAAAACTCAATGTATTTGTAAGCCTAAGATTTGGCTATTTATAACAGTGAAAATTGTTATTGCATGTTAGAGTTTAAAAAATCTAACTATTATTTAACATCAAATCATTTTGCTAGTGGCTGGAAAAGCTAATAACATGATGGTATCTGTTTCAAACTACAGAATGTTTCTGACAGGTGAAAAGCGATCTCACCTTTATCTAATCTATCTATCTGAATGTAGCTAGCCTGTTTAATGCATTTGAAAATTAAAAGAACATATCCATTATTCAGCCATCCATTATCTAGTTTTACCACTGCTTATTTTTAACTACGGTCATAGTGGTACTCACTGAGCAAACTAAACACCTGAACAGGTCCCCTTTTTGTTGCAGGGTACAGATACACATAAAGGACACACAGGACCATTTAAGTACCTCCGATTAACCTGACTACATGTCTTTCTCTGTAGGCAGTGGGGGGGGGGGGGGGGGCAGGAGTAACTAAAGAATGCACAAATACACAGAGAGAAAATGCTAACTCCAAGCAGAAACCCCACGAATTGCCTTCTTAATGCGAGGCACCATGCCACCCCATAGTCATTATGTACAAATTACATAAATCACACAAATTAGCTCTGGGAAAGTGAAACTTTCACTTGTTTGTTGTGTGTTTAATTAGCATTTTATGCGTAAGAGTAAATTTTATTACTAGTAATAAGTACAGCAGACTCTTCTTTTTTCATGTTATTCAACTAAATGTATGTTCTCATTAACCATGTGTGTTCTAGTGATTAAAATCCATAGAAACATCAAATTGATTCTGTTCTGTTATTGATGGCAAGCCACATTTAATGATGTTGAACTTGTATAAAAGGTCAGGTATTCATCTTAGAAACAGTGCATTTTAAAACTCAAAGTCGCAGAGCCAGTGACTCAACAATGGAAAGAAAAACTCTTTAGTATAATTTAGTATGAAGAACCAAACTGTGTCATACTGCCAGACAAGAACAGTGTAGTATATGTCATAAGTAACTACTGACAGTAAAAGAGTTTCTAAAGCTATAACAGTGTGGCTTTTTTTACTTAACTTTTTTTACTCAGATAATGAATGACCACACAAATGTTTAGTGTAGAATATATATACATACATTTTTGGTTGTCTCCACAACAGCCAGGTGGAAATTTGTGGACCACGAACAAAAAGAGGGAGAATTAGGATGGGAATAACCTCACTGCACATCCCCACACATCTGTTCCCTGCCAGAAATCAAAGTCCTAGTATCAGAAAGACGCACTGATTGCAAATAAGGTTGCCCGTCATCACATATTCCTCAAAGCACACTTCAACAATTATTCTATATGCATTTCTCCTCCTTCTGCTTAGGCAGGAAAGAAATGGAAATTGAATTTGGCATTTAAGAAAGGGTCATTCATCTTGCAGGTATTATCCCAGGTGCCAGCTTTCGTCCCAGAGAGATCCGTGAGGCTATTTAAAGCTGATGTTGGTTTCCTGGTAAGCTTCATTTAAGAAAAACAATGGAGGAAAGATAAATGCAGTTCAACAATCCTGGTTAATTTCAGGTGATCCATCCTTTGAATGGAAAGGGTGTGTTCATGAAAACTGACAATTCATCATTCATTAATGTTTTATCCTCAAAGTAGGTCTCCAAAACTGCAGCTTTTAAGATCTGAGCCAACAGCCAAGCTACAGTATCACAAATTACTAAATAAATGAACGCTTATGCACAGTGCATCACAGTGCAATGCAGGGCTGTTCTGGCAACAAAAGTGGGAAATAACAATAAGAAGCATAATAATATTAAGGTTGTCATACTTTTATTCACCGTGTATGAATGATATTTATACTGTAGGGCTTATTTTAGGCGTATATTAGTTAAATGATAATGGGTTGTGTTCTCAAATTTATAATTTGAGTGTCACTGGTGGCACTGGTTTGCTTAAGTGGCAAAAATCAATAATCTTTTACTAATTTACAAATGTATTTTCACATTTTTTGTGTTTGGGCATTTCTACATAGAAACACAATTTCAAGTGTTGTGATACCACATGCTTGCTCAGGAGCTCTTCTGCCACATTAGATCTTGTCTGAGAAAACAATGATTTATCTTCTTACTGCTGCAGTGCTGACTTTTACTGTCTGGTCAAGGCACCGGGAACTCTGAAGAGAAAAACAGTACACAGCATTATTTTTTGGCTTTCTACCAGTAAGTGTCAGAGGAAGTATGTGCTAGCCTGCGGCCATGCTTGTCCAGCATGCTAGCACCCAGCAGGTGGCAAAGATGTAATCAACAAAGGTATTATTCCATACCATTACCACCTTAGCTAGAGGGAAACATTGTAAATATATAAATGTATTTTTTAAAGAAGTAAAAAAACAGATTTTTAACAGATTATGAAGAATAATGCAAAAGGAGATTAAATCAATATAGGCCTTGAATATTGTTACTCCAGTTAGGATGAAACTGAAATGGATAAAGAAGTCAATCACAGGGCATCCACACATATACAAACATATAAATAAAATTGACTTGACACACATACATTCACCTCCAATAAACTTGTTTGCATGCTTTTAAATTGTATGAGGAGACAGGAGTCCATTTTGCCACTGTGCCACTCTAGGATGAATCGATCTGAAAGAAAGAGATATACATACTACAAACAATGACAAGTGTACTCCATTATTTTATATGCAGTGTTAAAAGAACTATGTATTCTTGACACATTTTAAATACATTATATTTCTACATTAATTCATTATGAAATCACTTAAACTGATGACCCATTAGATAACCACCATACCACAAAGACACAGCTCAATACTGTACACCACCATCCCAATGAGAAGTTGATGGGCACATTACATGTATAATTTTGATGTATAATTTTGATAGATATTATAGAATGTTTAAGGCCTCGGTGTGTATCTCCAGGTTGCTTGAGGAACACTACATTTTAAAGGTTGACATTAACTTTGTTTATTATACAAGGTGTTTAAGGAAGTCTTGTGGCATGCCAGAACTTTTGAATGATATGTTGTGGCATGGATGGGTAGATAAATTCACAATTGAGTATGTGGATTTATGGATGACAGAAATCAACTATGGATGGAGTGATCGAATTAAGTGGATGGATATGATAGCTGATAGTGGTTATGTGGGTGGATGTGTGGTTTGGGGCATAGTCAAAGACTAGTCTGCTATAAGCGATGAAAGACAGAGAGCATTAGAGAAAGGTGATCTATCTGTGCAGCCAACCATCACAAAGCCATGATGGCATAGTGACATGGAATCTGGTTTTTGGTGGCTTGATGCATTGGGTTGTAGATAAATTGATTAAATGATTGATGGAGGCCTGAATGTCCAGTACTGATGAATGGGTAGGTGAAATATATGAAATAACATGGTTTGACAGGCTGATGGCATGAAAGGAAGTTGTGACATAAGATGTGAGGGTACACCCTTAACTATTTTAGTTGGATCCATTTATTTTTGCTCCTGATCTGTTTCCTCTTTTAAAGTTTATACCTGGATAATCAGATTAATTCTGATTACTTCGAATTCCAACAGAATACGCATTAAGAAGAATTAACTAATCATGTTTGCTGCTTCACTGCCTCTTTTTATCTGTGAAACAGAAATTACATTAAATCTGCTCATTGGAATATTTAGTTTTAATTAGCACTGCATTATAAAAATCCCTGCATCCACTGTATGCCGCCGGTGTGACTCCACCAACTCTAAAGATGCATTTACTGTATGTTTTTGTATTTTCTTCTACATTTTCTTATGTTTTTTTTCTTTCTTTTCTATATCTTTAATTGTATAATTGTATATTTATCTTCTTTTAATTCAATTCCTTATGACTTTTATATAGAAATTGTCAAAATATAAATAAGAATTTCAGGTAAGTTTTATGTACAGTTAACACTACACAATTCATCAATTCATCAAAGCAGTTGTGGCTGCTTGAGGCACTTGCACAATGGCCAATTGATCAATGTTGGCTTAAATTGGGAAAACATTGGACAACTTGATGGGGACTTGTTTTATTACTTGTTTTTCTCAACTTTTTAACTGCCTGTGACTTGCTTTCATTATATACTTTTAAAGATTATATTACAGGGGAGCTTTAAAAAGAAATAGTTTTTGTTTTGTTTAGTTTTTTTCAAAAAGACATAATGTAAATTAGATGTGAATCCCACAATTAGATGTGCATGGTTGTTGTTACCAAGACTGGAGTATGAGCGCTCTCATGGCATATGCCAAACCCACATTTAAAATTTCATCCATTATGGGAAGCATGAATACAACTTGATCATTCTGAATATTACTAAATGTCTTGATAACACAGGGTATACTGGTGCAGCTTGAATCATAATGTTATGGGTTCCAGCTTCCAGCTGGTGAAGCATGGTTCATAAATCTGAAATTTACAGTTCAAGAGTCTACTAATTATGTGATTCACATTACTCTATATGTTGCTTAGTATTAGGGGTGGGTGAGATGACAGACACATGTACATTTTTTGTGTATTTGCAATGCTCAACATTATGTAATTTGTAAATGTAAGATAAAATGTATTTTTATCTTTAAAGTTTGATCCATTATCGGAAACATGAATACAACTTGGTCATTCTGAATATTACTAAATGTCTTGATAACACAAGGTATGCTGGGGCAGCTTGAATCATAATGTTATGTAAATGTCATGCTGAAAGGTAAAATGGGTTTGATCTGTAAAACCACTGAATGTATTTGGGAACAGTTATATATTTGTTTTGGTGCACATTAGCTATGAATGTCGCTAATATATCAATACTCACTAATTAAAAGTGTTGTTGAAATGCATTTAGCAAAATGTAGCAGTGCATCTAGCTGCATCTATTATAGTGTTCCTGAAGTGTGTATTAATTTATTTGTGTTGTGCAAATAATTTTTTTTTTAATTTTTTAGTTTGTACCTCTTGTCATCTTATCACCAAGTTCATCATGTATTAAATATACTTCTGTCTTCATGCACTCATTTATTTATCAGAGTAAAGAATTATTACAACCAACTGTTGCTATCGGAAACCTCATCAAACAAAGGAGTACAAAGTTTAATGAGCTAAATGAAGGTGGTGAGTGTAAGAGGAAAATCTTGAAGACGACACATCATCGTCTGTTATCATTTTATATTTAGCTTGGGGAAATGACAGTAATTTGCAGATGTGGCACCTTAAACACATCTGCTTTCTTGCTAATTAGATATGAGGACAGCTTCCACATGTCTCACTTTTTTAGGAATTAGAGAGACAATTTCACATTCGTGCTTTACATGTGCCACATCTTTCTTTATTGATATTCTTTATTTCCTGATTTTTTTTCATAATTCAGCAGGAGACTGGAAGTGTCAATAAGATTCTTAAAAGCAAGGAGGATCTGAATAATGAATAATAATGTATTTGCATATGCATGTTACTATGAACCCACTCCTGGCTTAACATTGTGACCACTGAAAGCTCAAGTTAATAACACCGATTATCTTTTCATTACAGTATTAATGTAGTAAAGTAGTGGGTCTGATATATTAGGCACTAAATGAAAATTTTATCCTCAAAGTTAATGTCTTAGAAAGAGGAGAAATTAGTGAGAATAAAGATTTAACAAGGGCTGAATTCGGATAGCCAGCCATCTGGATCTACAGTGAAGCTTCAACAATGCAGCTCTTGTTGGGTGTTACTAGTCTGCAGAGGTCAGTACCTAGCAAAATGTTCCAAGGCAGGAACAACAGTACACTGAAAACAGGGTCATGGTTCATTTAATGGTCACTGATACGCAAGTGGTTAAAAATGTAAGACAGTGCTATGTATTTTTTTGTGTTTAGGGCAGTAAAAGGAGGTACAGTTATTAGTAATTAGAAAGTTGTTATGCTTGATGTATGCACTAAACGTTATTTTTACTGTATGGTATATGTTGTCTTTACGCATAGTATAGCCATAGTACAGACATGTTTGGTGTACCTTGGTTAAGCCGGTTGATGTCGGCCTTAATCTTAAACAGTTTTTGTTATTTGCTTTTTTTTCTCCACCCAAATAAGCCAATTCCAGTACCTCCACTACCACTTCTAGCAACTACATTATAGTTAATCGCTTGCTATCATGAACACCCTTGTGCACTTCTCATAAACTTATCACACAATCACATCAACATCACAACATATGTCTCTGTCCCAAAGATCATATTTTGGAACCCCTTTCGACTCTCTCTTCTTAAGACTAATTGGAAGCAAATCTATGTGTTTGACTGCCCTAAGCAACCTATGCATCTCAAAAATCTGTATTATTTTACTGTTCATCTGTCTCTCTGTCTCCATCTCTCTCTACCTCTCCCCATTTCCCCCCTACTGCCTTCCCACTTTCCACCTCATTGTCTCCTAGTTCCTCCTGCTTTTCTGCGACAACAGAACCTCTTTATTTTTTTTCCCACCCGGAACATAACTGATATGGCACTGCCCTGACAGAGACTAATGCTCAACATGCCTCAGTCTGATTGAACACTGAAAGGCTGAGTACTGATAGAAAAACACTACATACATAGATATACACCTCACAAATATGCATTTGGCCAGCTGCAAATTTCAGGGTTGGAGACGATTCTCTGGGGAAGTCTGGGTCCATTTGTCACCGACAGTACCTGTCTTGGTCATGACTGTGCGTGTTAAACCGACTCATGGCATGCAGGTCACATTGAGAACAAGGAGAGCGTATCACTCTTTTACTGGAGGCGGTGCCAAGCAGCAAAACTGCACTACTGGGGCCATCACTCAAGATGTCCATGTTAATAGCTCTGGTTTTGCATTTTAAAATCCTATTTATTGCTACCAGTAAAACAAGTATTTATAAATACAGTATGTAGATGCACTGCAAATTCCATACAATTTAGTTTTGATAGCATTAATTTTAAATTGGTTCTCAATTGCAAAATGGTTGCCTCTTGGGTATTCAGCATGTGCAAGTTGATGGACAATCAAATTGCACAGAACTGTAAGGATTTGCGAAGGGCCAGATTTCAACAGCTAATGAGTTTTATATCCCATTTGTTTAGTATTTATCAAAAGTGGTACAACGAAAGAACTGTGGTAAACCAGCAACAGGGTGCTGGGCAGTCAAGGTTAATCAATCCCTGTTCTTTGACCTGTGAGGTTCAATTTAAAGGGCAAGCTGAAGCTTAAATGTGTCAGAAAACCTGGTGCGCCATTTATTGTTGTGGATGGATCAGCGAAAGAGGGGTTTCATTTATTAGATTTTTAACATCATGTTTTACACTTTGGTTACATTTATATTAGGAAATGGTTATACATAAGATTTATCGACTTAAGTTTATATTGAATAGTCGTGGAATATTTACTATTTACAGTTAACTTCGCTGCATGTTTTTAGACTTTAATAGGAAACTAGAGCACCCAAAACAAACCAATCAAGACACTGGGAGAACATACACACAGAAACGACCTTGACCACCCCTACTCCTAGAGATCAACCTCAGGACCTCTTTGCGGTAAGACAACAGTGATACCCATGGTGTTTCCAGCAAAAGGTGTACCAATATACTGTAGTACACTGCTTAAAAAAATTTAGGGGTTGCTTGTTAATGAATATGGTTTGACGAAAAAGAAGACCATCAGAAAAAACAAATGACAAGTCAAAGAAATGCCAACTCAATTGGGCAGAAGCATGTCAAACTGGACTGTGGAAAATTAACAAATAATTCAAATTTTGTCATTATACATATACTGATGTACAGTACAAAGAAATGTTTATCTTCGCATATCCCAACTTGTCTGGAAGTTGGGGTCAGAGCGCAGGGTCAGCCCCTGGATCAGACAGGGTTTTGCTTAAGGACCCAACAGTGGCTGTGTAGCAGAGTCTAGATTTGAACCCCCAACTTTTGGGTTCCTAGCCAAACGCTCTACCCACTAGGCTACACTGTCACCATTGACTGGTCAGTAGGGCTTACTATTACCCAAGACCAACATAACACACTGACAGTGAAGGGGAATAGACAGGGTGAGATTGTGGTATCCTCTGCCACTTAAGATGTGTTGTTGAAGGCATTGTAGGGTGCAGGACCTTATCTCGATAATTGAGACAGTCAGCGATCCATTTCTGATGACTTGGAGGTAGGTACAACTGTGACCCTCGCTCACCGCCCGTGCCTAAGTCGCAGGCGTCGGGGCGGTCATGGACGCAATTCTTATACGTCCTGTTAATTAATTGAGAACCGACAACGCTATCTAGGGACTTTCACCCCAAGAATACTCTCTTAAAAGGACACAGGTTCGTTAGCCTGAAGAACAAAGAGATGTGAACTTGGGCCTCAGCAAACCACTTAACTGTACAAATCTTTCAAAACAATTACATACATCTTGATTTATTATAAAAACACATTCTCAGTAAATACCACATGATTTCTTATTTAAAATACGTTCACAATAACGTGCCTGCACTGGCCCCGCGGATCCTTGGGCGTTAGTTCTCCACTCACCCCACTATGCACACGCATACAAAAACAAATAATAACACATAAAGAAATAATGAATCTTCTATAAATGGTTAACCCACACAAAGGATCACAAACGAAGGGCGCGCAACCTTAAACATAAACCACTTGCTAAATAACTGAAGTGCGTTTCTAATAATTGGTCCTACTAAAATAATTGAGACTGTCTATGTCCCACCCCCAAATAATACAGTAAAGAAAATAAGAAATAAATACTCAATAAACGTTACCAAAAAGAATAAAATAAACAAATAAACACGTGGGTAATGCCACCCTCACCAGATCAGCACACGCCAAGGAGAGGATACAAATACCGCATGAAACAGAAGAGACACTGCACTAGAGTTCACAGTCCGGTATGGCAAAACAGCGTCCAGTATGGTCAAAACAAAACAAACAAACCAAAACTAAACTAAAACAAAACAGCAGTCGACGAAGAGGGAAGTATGACATGGTACCGTCTCACTGATGAGGACACCTGATACACAAACAAAATAATTCTGTTTAAAAACAAATACATTACTCTTATACTTAGTTTATTAATTTAAATTCCCACATAAATCTACATATAAACACAACCCTATTTAACCCACCCTAAACAACCCCAAATACTCAAAGAAAACGTGTCTCACCACCTTATAACGTCACTTCCAAACCCATCCACTGTCGGGCACGCCACAGCATTCACCAACAATATTGCAATGCCCAGGCTGCACCATGCCCGACCCGGTGCACGAGTTGCAGGCGGTTGCTAAAGCTAACGGCTAGCAGTAGCTCTAACTGGCTTCAGAGAGACCTTCCGTCTTCCTGGTAAACGCCCTTGAGGCAATAAGTCTATGTCACTTACGTTGAAATAAGTCAAGAGTTCAAAGTCCCAACCCGATAAGCACATACCTTGAGGCGATATGAGCGACAAGTCCTGCAGCACGCAATCCAGTACCGCAGGCAAACGTACGCTTAGCGCACCACTTACTAGCTCACCTAAATACTCGAGCTAACTTCGCCACCACCAATAGCACACCAAAAGGGGCGGGGAAACACTACGGTGGCTGCTCCAGCTCAAAAGGTCCTGTGCAACGGGAGAGTACCGGCTCTAC
>JAOTRQ010070995.1:0-12426 GCA_028565875.1 Hoplisoma paleatum
TACCTACCTACCTACCTACCTACCTACCTACCTACCTACCTACCTACCTACCTACCTACCTACCTACCTACCTCTATATATCCAAACTCCAGCTAAGTAACACAAGGGTTCGATATGACCCGTGCATAAGGTTTAAAATATTTAAAGCATGCTAAACTGAAACCTGAAGAAATACTTCTCACAGTATGTACTGTGCATTTAAATTAGTACACATCTATTTTTGTGCACCGAACTGAACCTGATTTATTGGGGCAAACAAATTTGTACGATCGAGCTAACAGCAGAATTTTAGATTCAATATTAACCTCTGAACTAGAGTTTAATGACTTCAGCAGAAGCTCCAGTCTGGATTGAAGTCCACTCCAGGTCTCCTTTATCAGGACCTGCTGCTCAGGGACACCACAACTTCCTCCACTGAATCTGGACACAACAAGAATGATTGTTTTTTAAGAAGCAAATTCTTAAAGTAATTCTTTAAGGAACTGTAAAAGTAATTGTGCAGTCATGTTTGTTTCTGTTACAGAGCTTCTGTGTACAAGATCTTTAAAAGGAATAGAGCGATGTCCTACTCGGCATGGGTCCTGAATCTAGTCTGCTCCTCCTCGTCTTCCAGATCGGAGCTACTGCTATGGTGAGCGATGGCCTCCATCAGGTCTCTTTGCTCCTTTAGCTCACTCTGCAGCTCGTGCTGGAAGGTGGACAAAGAAAAAATGTTTCTGCATTATTTCTGACACGATAAGGGTGTTTGAATTGTTATGAAATAGCAGCTATAAAATAATGATCAGTAATTAAAAAAAAAAACTGGTACTAGTAGGTTTCCTCCTACAGTCCAAAAAGATCTAGTCTTGTTCATTGAAGATACAGAAATCATCCTCTGTGTGTGTGCGTGTGTGTGTTTGTGTGTGTGTGTGCATATCAGCACCCAGTAATCAGTAATGTGTTGCATTAATCCCTAATAATTTATAGCTAATTTATAATATACCTGTTATATATTATATAATAATATGTTCTCTATTCATAGACTAATTTAGAATGGCATAAAATTTTATAATCTATTTATTATCAAGAGCTTTATATAAATAGTTGAGTCACAAACATTCGGGAGGTGACTGTATGCACATGCAAAACACAATAAATAAGGTGCTGATCCATACTGGATCAATTAAAATTCATTATAATGAAATATACTTATTTACCAGAGTTGTCTCCTCTGGAACAATAGTGTGTACGTCTGAATGAGACAGAAGCAACATAGGCAAGGTCTCTATCTTGTAAACCATGTCGGTTGGTTGTTGTTCCCGTCTGCTTTTCACTACTTCTTTCTCCTCTGTAATGATGGCTGTAGCCTCTTCAAATCGGTCCAATACTGGTACAGCTGTTACTCCAGATGTAAATGTCTCCTCTGATTCTATTTCATCTGCAGGTATCAGTATTTCTGCTGTCTCCACCGTTTCCGTATGTTTTATTTCCTCGATTACACTTTGCAGTTGACTTGGTTTGCTAGACGTTATCTCGGGGAAAACTCTTTCTGACATTAATGTCTCAGCTGGTCGTGAAGTTGAGGTCAGTACTGAAATCCTCGTGGCACCAACTGTTCTGATGTCTGTAGTAAACGGAAGTGAAATGTCTTTGTCACGTTCCTCCACCGCTTTTAAATGCACCAACTGCGTCTGCGTTTCAGTGTCTTTAGACGATGATTCCTATAGATTGAGATAGGAATATTAAATATGAAAAGCTTTTCATAAGAACACAATTAAGCACTAGAACGATGCTTAGTCAAAGAAAATACATCCAACTAAGACCATTTCTCATTTATTTTCTCAGTATTAGCAATGAATGATGAATAAAATATATTCAATGTCATTTAAACACTTCAATACAACAAAACTACTTACCTTTTCATGTCGGTTTAAAAGATTCAATAAATAATCACATTTCGCTCGAAAACAAAGCCTTTATAAGTGATTAAATTTAAATTTAATTGATTAAAATGAAGTCATTTTAAGGTTTAAATAGTCATGTTAGACCAAAGGCAGAGATATTTTTAAGCGATTTGAAGCTGATGTTTTTTTATTAATAGTGCAAGTAAAGTCTAAAGTTAACTGATTTGCTATTTTGAGTCCTCAATTTCTGTCTGACGTCAAAATCTGATGCTTTTAATTACTAGTACCAAATTAAACTGTATAGACAAAAGAAAGCAGAATCAACAAACTATATTGCAATTACAATTTAAAAAAAGGTTTCTTATTTTTGAAGTGGTTATTCATTCACGAGGTTAATCATTTCACAAGGGTCATATCAAACACAGTCATGGACAATTTAGTGTCCCCAGTTCTCCAGTGAAACATCTCTGCCCTGTACATGCACATAAACAAACGACATAGTCAAATACCAAAGGAGAACCCGCAGATTTAACATAAGAGAACAATGGTTGTTGACCTGCACCTGTTAGTCAAAAATTCAAAGTACACATGGAAAATAATCCTAAAATATTTAGTAAATGTGTCAAGAGAAGAACATATGATGAAATCCCCGACGCATATTAAGAAGAGTGGCAAGGAAAGCCAAGAAGAACCCAAACTCTTCTGAATCACCAAGCTGTTGTTTGAGAACATTACATATTGTCGCCACCGTCACCAAGTAATGGCACAAACTAAACCATGCAGCAGACGGCGTTAATCACCAAAATGAAGAGGAAAATATTAAATTACCAGTGTTGTATTGTCTGTTGTAACTTTGTTTCGGTCAGACAGCAATGACGGCAATGTTTCAAGAGGTTGAGTAGCTGGAGCAGTGTCACTGTCTTCAACAATGGAAGATGTTCCAGTCTCCTCTGATTTAATTGCATCTCTTGCTGCATCTTCCTCAAGATCCGTTGTCGGTTTTTCCATTTTTTTATCATCTGTTTTGAATGATGTGTTAAGTGGCACTGCTGACTCAACTGTCACTGATGTTAAGGTTTTAACAAGTTCAGGAGGTGTAGAATAAACATAATCAGCATCTTCATCCTCAGCACCAGGCTTGTTTAATGTCTCCCAAAGGTCCGAATCAGAACTGGCATCCTTGGTGGTCTCGTCTTGAGTAATGACTTCAGGCTGTACTATTGTATCTCTATCCTCTAGAGACTCCATTAGTGTTTCATCGATCTGTTTTTCACTTATTTTCATTTCAACAAATCCAGATGATGCAGCAGATATCTCGATCTCCTCTAGTTGTAGTGGATCTCTTTCTCTTTCCAGCTCTTTAGTTGTTTCTCTATCCTCAACAGCCTTGACTGATTTAGCTTCATGATCACTTATTCCAGGTAGTGTTGTGAACAGCTCAGGTACGTCTGTCAGTGCAATCGATGTTTTAATTATTTTTCCAGTTGCAGAAACAACTGAACTATCATCTTGGACAACTGACCCGAGTATTTCCCTTGAAGGTTTTTGATCACAAGTCTCTTCAAGGTCTGAATCCTTACTAACAATTACAATATCATAATCTTTAGCAGTCAGTTCAGCCTCTACAGTTGATGACCTTACTTCGTCAATGTTTGGGAAATCTTTTAGTGTCTCTTCTGTAGGCTTTGTGGTTTCTACGAGTGTTTTAACAGGTTGGGAGGATGTGACAGAAAGAGATACAGCAACTTTAGATAATGGATCAGGTTGTAGTGGGTCCTCTTGGAGATCTGGTTCGTTTGTCAAACTCGGAGTGTCTGCAACTACAGAACCTGAAACTGTCTCTCCCACTTGGCCAGTTAACGTGACTTCAATTTTAGTTTGTGTGTGAACTATCACATCAGGCTCTTCTGTCATGACTGTTTCTGTAGACTTGTTAGTTTCAGTAGCAGGTAAGTCCTCAACTTGGTCAGTGTATGCCGATTTCTCTTCTTCAGATCCTTCTGTACCAATGATGTCTGTAAGTGTTTCATTATCCTTCACAGAAGAGGTAAGTAAAGTAACGGACTCTACCAATTGATTACTTGACATATCTTGAATGTCAGACTTAGTCCTCAGATCCATGGCACCCTCCTCTGGTTGTAGTGCATCAATTTGTGTTTCCTCTTCTAACTCCTTAACTGCTTCATTGTCTTTGATGTCTTTAAGGCTTACATCCATTTCTTTATCACATTTATTTGCTGCTACTTTAAACTGTAAATCAGTCTCTTTGGTCATTGTTGCTGCCACTTCAATGTGTTGGGCAGATGTGACAGGAACATCACAACCATCTACATCAACTGAATCTTCAACTTTGGTAATCATTCCAGACTGTAGAGCAGGCGTCTCTTTGTCCTCAGGTTTCACCTGGACTGTAGAGTCTACAGTCACTGATGTGACGGTTGTAAGAGATATGGTAGATGCAACATCCAAACTGACTCCCGAAACAGTGGTACTGGGTATGGATGTGGCCTTTAGAACAACTTCTGGCTCCTTATTTTCTGTACCTATGATGTCCTCAAGTACTTGCTTGGAATCTTCCTCACAGACTTCAGTTAAAATATTATGTTTTATTACTGACTCTTCTTTTGTTTCCTTTAATGATTGGCTAATTGTGGCATCATCAGAAACTAAACTGAGCCCAATGGTGGACTGCTTTACTTGGTCGGTTAATGTTTCCTGAACGTCTGGCTCAGTTTCAACATTTGTGACAGTCTCATCTTGCAAAACTGTGTCAGTTGGTTTCTTGGTTTCAGGCTCCTTCACTTCAACTACATTTTTGACACCGCTGAGCATTTCCAGCCCTTCTTGATCACTTATTTTTGTTGGCGTGGTAACCTGGATCTTAGTATCATTTGCTACTAATGTTGATATTTCCCTAGACTGGATAACTGTACAAGACAAAACTAAATCTTTATCTTTAGTGAGCGACAAAATGGAAGAATCATCTTCCTTGCTTTTGTCTATCAAGTCAAGGTTTTCAGCAGATGCACTTGTTGCCTCCTTGTCTTTTGTTGCCTTTTCTTTTGACTTTGTGGTTTCGGCATGTGTGATGCCCAGCAAAGTCATGTGTGATGTTGTTTCAGTAGTTGTGGCAGAAACAGATTCAGCCTCTTGAAGAATGGTACTAGGTATGAAAGTGGCCTCAGGTAGTGGCCCTTGATGGTCTGACTCAGTTCGGACTTTTTTGGAATCAGTGTCAATGTCTTTGGCAGCTACGGCAACAGTGATCGCTTCATCAGCTGTCTTCTCAATGTCTTTAGCAATCAGTCCAGGCTGTAAAGATGTCATTGTAGCATCTTGTTTTAGTGTATAACTTGGTGTCTTTTCATCTCGGTCCATATTGTCTGCATGTGTGATGTCTGTATGTGTATCTGGTGAAACTGTTTTGATATGTAAGACAGAACTGACTGAAACAGTATCATCATCCTCAACTGTGAAACTAGGCGTGATAGTGGACTCCTTTAGTTGTTGAAATATACCCAGACTGTCTGACTTTGGCCTGATATTTATAGTCTCATTTTCTTCAACAACAACAACTGGCTGTAAAACTGAAGTCTCTGTATCCTTTTGTTTCATTACAAATGTTTTTTCTTCTTCAAAGATCTCAGGTGTTTCTGCACATTTGTCATCTTTAATCATTCGCTCTGCTGCTGTAACACTCAAGGTAACTGGTAGTTCTAATTGTTCCACATGCTCTACTGTCATGGTTAAGGTTTTCAGATCTTGAATAACTGGAGAAGGAACTGAATCAAATTCGTCAATACTGGGTGTTGCCTGAATGTCCGACCCAGATAAATTCATGTCATACTGACTTTTAAATACTGAAAGATCATCAGTGGAACTAATCATGGGTTTGGATTCTTCCAGTTGGCCAGTAAGCATCTCTGTTTCTTTATGGCTTCTTTCAGGTAGTATGCTTAGTTGCACCTCATGCTGTATGGTTTCATCTGTTGGTGTTTTAGAAGGTTGGGTAATTGTCTCAGACTCAGAAGTAGCATCCTCATCTTTCACGACAAACGGAGACAATATAACAGGTAAGTCTGTATCCTCATTCTTTTGTGTATCTTCTGTTACATCCTCGACTGTCTCAACTGCTTCTAATGAAAGATCATCAATGGAACTAAGCATGGCTGTGGATTCTTCCACTTTGTCAGTTAACTTCTGGTGATCTGATACCAATAGTTTGACTGAGATGTCTGCACCTTCTGGTTTTGGGTCTATTTTTGGTGTCTCCTTATTGGGCTCATTGGTTATTTGTGTGTTTGAGAGCATTTCTACAGTTTCTTTTTGGCTTGTTTCAGGTAGTATGCTTAGTTGCACCTTATGCTGTATGGTTCCATCTGTTGGTGTCATAGAAGTATGGGTAATTGTCTCAGACTCAGAAGTATCATCCTCATCTTTCACAACAAACGGAGACAATATAACAGGTAAGTCTGTATCCTCATCCTTTTGTCTGTCATCTGTTACATCCTCGACTGTCTCAACAGCTTGTAATGAACGATCATCAAGGGAACTAAACATGGCTGTGGATTCTTCCACTTGGTCAGTTAACTTCTGTAGATCCGATACCAACCGATTGACTAAGATGTCGGCACCTTCTGACATTAGGGCAACTGTTGGTGTCTCCTTATTGGGCACATTGATTATTTCTGCTTTTTCTTTATTTCTATTTTCCTCTGTTTCTTTTTGGCTTGTTTCAGGTAGTATGCTTAGCTGCACCTCGTGTTGTATGGTCCCATCTGTTGGTGTTTTAGAATGTTGGGTAACTGTCTCAGACTCAGAAGTAGCATCCTCATCTTTCACAACAAATGCAGACAGTATAACAGGTAAGTCTGTATCTTCATTCTTTTGTGTCTCAGCTGTTACATCCTCGACTGTCTCAACAGCTTCTAATGAAAGATCATCAATGGAACTAAACATGGCTGTGGACTCCAGTTGATCAGTTATCTGTTGATCTGATTCAGACAGTTTAACTGAAGTGTCTGCATTTTCTGGCTTTAGAGCATCCTTTGATGTCTCCTTATCTGACTCGTTGATTAATTGTGTGCCTGTGAGCATTTCGTCTGTTTCTTTTTGGCTTGTTTCAGGTAGTATACTAAGCTGCCCATCATGCTCTACTTTCTCTGCTGGTAATGTCTTAGAAAGTTGAGTAACTGCGACCGGAACAGAATTAGCATCTTCCACAATCCCAGACTCAATGGTCGTCATGACTATAATGTCCTTAATAGTGTCCTCAGTTTCTTTTTCACTTATTTTATTCGCTGTGTCAAATTCGACCTCATCATCAATGGAACTAAGTGTTGTAATGGACTCCACTTGCTGGTCAGTTATCATGGCCTGAAGGCCCGAATCTGTCTTCAAATCGAAAGTGTCATTGTCTGTAGCATCCAATGCAAACTTGATGTCAATATTTGGCTTCAGATCATCGTTTGTTTGTTCCTCATCAGGTATCTCTTTTGTTTCTGTGTGCTTGAAACCTGTGAGCGTTTCTTCAGTTTCCTTTTTGCAGATTTTAGTTGCTATGTTGAGTTGCAACAAAGGCTCTACAACCACCACCGCAGATGTTTTAAGAGGCTGGGTAATTGTCAAAGGAACGGAAACAGCGTCTTCAACGACAGAGCCAAGTCTAGAATTGGACTCCATGCGGCTAGTTAATGTCATCTCGATGTCTGCTCTATTTTTTATCTTCACATCATCCTCATCGTTAGAGCTAGGCATAAAAACAGACTCTTCCATCTTGTCAGTTGACATCTGAAGATCTGCCTTTGTCATCAAACTGTCTTCAAATGCGTTAGCAATTTCAGCAAATGGTTCAGTTGGTATTGTTGGTGTTTCTGTAACTTCTGGCTTGAGAACATCTTTTGAAATCCCTGCATAAGTTTCCTCTTTATTCGTCGATGTTTGCTCAGTTTCAGTGTAGCTTAAAGTCGATATGTTCAGACGCTCCAAAGGTTCTTTGCTTTCCGCTGCAACAGAATCATCAATCTCATGTTCTGCATGCACATCAAGCTTTACAAATGTCTCTATCATCTCTAGCTTCTCTGGTGTCTCAACATTTAACTCTTTAGCTATAATGTCTTTATGTCTGATGTCCTGATGCATTTCTTCAGTTTCTCCAGTTGTTACTTCACCCTGAAATTCATTATCAAGAAATAAAACTGCAGAGGGAGCTTCTTTCTGTTGGTGAGTAGGTTGGTTGGCTGGTATCTGATGAACGTCTGATTCTGTCTTCACACTGCTGTCTTTTGCAGCCACTTCTTCAGTCGAATCCATTGTTCCACCATATTGAATACTTTGTAATATTTCCACAGATTCTTTCTCTATCAGACCAGCATCTTCACTGACTTTCGTGCTGGGAATATTCTTTTTCTGCTGCACAGACGAAGTAACATCGCTCATCGTATTCAAAGTCATGCACTCCATAGGCGTTTTTATTTCTTTGAGAGATATTTCCTGTAAATTTGCATGATAAAATGTAATATCATGTGTTGGAGACAGGATAGCACGTCAGCATAGCACAAAACATCAGCAGCTGCTGATGAAATGAATCAAACTTACCTTGGCTGTAGAAACTTGGGTATTGGTAGCACCGGTTTCCTGAAAGTCTACATCCAAAGTCGTTTCTTCTTGGTCCTGGTTAACACAGGAAAAGAATATATAGGTAAAAAAAATACACACATTAAACATCGTCCCCTACCAAGCTTGATTAAAACTTGGTCGCATGGTGGCTAAGTCAGTAGCTCTGTTTCCTCACAGGAAGGTCCAGGGATCGATTCCAAGAAGGAATGATTTGGGTTCTTTTCGTGTGCCTTATGTTTTTGTCTGTATGGGTTGACTCCGCATGCTGCAGTTTCCTCCCACAGTCCAAAACAAGCCACTAAGATGAAATAAAAATACTGAATTGTCTTTGACTGTGTTTGGTATAAGCATTATGTACTGATTTTGTGTAATGAATACTGTCTGTCATGAATGTAACCATAGTCTTAAACATGGCGTTAAAATCCTAACGAACAAAGAATCGAACCATGTAATTACCAATCTGTTAACATACTTCTTTTTAAAAAACTATAGCTTCATTTTAAATGAGTGTTTAATAAAAGCAATCAAATAAAACTTAAGCTTTATTAATCCAAGCAAAACGGTTTGTTTCTATGAATCATGCAAAAAATGCAGAATCATACAGTAATAAGAACGTTTTTATTATAATCGATAGCATAAAAGCTATTTCAATTTAAACATTTAAACATGCAGCATCATAAACAAATCTGTAGCATTACAACCTTGACACTGTTGAAGCTGAATATGATTTTCCTGAATATTTATGTCAAGAATGTTTCTGTTCCTGGAGAAATATGATGCATATGATCCATTGTTAAAAAGACTTACAGAAATGATCAAAGACAACAAGAAAAGCCAGAATGGATGGTCTAGTATGGATTCTAAAACTAGAACCAACAGATAAACATGAAGATAAATTCTTTTTGTACCTCTGAAGCACTTCCTGTAAGAGTGTCAGAGGACGACGAGTGATCGGCCTCATCTTCACAATCATTGTCATCATCATCCTGGGTGAATGGCTTTTCCAAATGCACCTGCTTGACAATTTGGGGATTTTTTTTAAAGCGAAAGCTTGAATGGCTCACTGATGTCTTACATTGATTACTGAACGAAGATAAGTCATCAGTTAAAAGCAACGCACACATCAAAATTCTACTGGTGAAATAGATTTTGCTCTTAATTTGTGTTTGACTATGCAAAGCATGTGGGAACTGATTCGAAATGTGCCCAGACTTGCACTTGATTGATCAGTGTAAAGCTGGGTGCTGAACTCACCATCACATCTACTGAGCGGAGAAGAGCGAGACTGGATACTGTCCCATCGGTGGGGGAAAGAGAGGAAACACTTTGGCCAATTTTAATCTAAAAAGATGATCAAAATATAAATTAGGATGCATAATAGCATAATAGTAACAATTTCAGAGCATCATCAAGTTTAGTTTTGAACCACCACATTGTACTCGCTCATTTAAACTCTTTCACACTGTATACTTCTAAGGTTGTGTAACATTCATAGAAAATATTATAACGTCGCATTTTCAGCCTCAGACTTGCAAGGATAATTACAAAAATGGGTTGCTTGATCTAAATTACCCCTTGTTGCAAATAAGTGTCATAAATAATAAGTTAATCTGGAACTCTGGTGCAACATGTTGGTCAATTTGCCAGACCTACCTTCATCCTAATACCATCAAAACAACACAAAACAATTTCCATAATCTGATAGAGTTGCCTCAAGAACAATACTCACATTCTTCTCAAATAAATAAATCCTGGCACAACAACACTTCAGCCACACATAAAGTCATTTTCCAGACCACAGCCTTATTGAACACATTATGGCTGAATTGCAAAGCCAATTGTATTGTCAACCTCGCCTCCTAAACAATAACTTGCAGATAACATTGTAATTTGTAGTGGAAGTAGAGAGTCGAAGGATAAAATGCAGAGTGAAGGATGGAAACCAGTGATTCACTGGGGCAAATCCTAATAGAAACGACTAAAACAGAAAGAAAGAAAATTACATCTATAAAATCTACGTATATTTATTCATAACTTAGTGAACCACCCCACAAATACTGGCTTAGAAAATACTTCCAAAATTCTCACTTTAAAAACGAAATATTCATCAATCACATTCAGTGAATAAGAGTTTATAAGTGAGAGAATTAGTAATGAGTCAGTGAGTCAGTGAGGGCTTTGGCGTTTATAAATATAGATGTAACAGCTAATTTATTATAGCATGATTGGCACTTAATATCCTGCATTACTGCCATATTCATATTCATTCACCTGAGATGCCTGACCGCGGGAAATCCATCCTCGTGGGCGGACAAGGTGCTCTGGGCGGAGTTCTCTCTCTGCATAATTCAGCACTTGGCATGTCACCGTTTGGCTGAGGCTGAGGTGGCCGTACCATCTGCGCGAGAACACATCCGTCTGTGTCGATCGGCCTGGCGAAAGGCACAAACAGCGCTCCTGGAGTCCCAGCGTTCCATGACGTGCACGGCCAATCACAGTAGACAGCCAGCCACTACCTTTTGCCCTGGCCAATGGGTACTCCTCTGGACCAGAGACCTACCCATCAGGGGCTCATCGGGCAAGCTAGCACCCCGATTCGTTGTCCCGTTCCGGGTACTCCGACGGATCAACCCTGTATCCTATCGATTGGACCTGCCCCCTACAATGTGGGTCCACCCAACATTTCACGTCTCGCGTATTTGTCCGTTTGCCTGTGGCAGACCGACACAACATCCCCCTCAACCTCCTGGTCCCCGGATGATTCAAGGGGAACCAGCTTATACGGTTCGACGGTTATTAGGGGAGAGGAGGGTACAGGGAAGCACCCAGTTTCTGGTTGACTGGGAGGGGTATGGGCCTGAAGAGAGGTCATGGGTCCCCTCTCGCCAGATTCTCGACCACCAACTGATCCGGGACTTTCGCAGGGACCGTGTGGTGGGTCTTGGGACCTCGGGAGCTGTCCCTAGAGGGGGGGGTAATGTTAGGCAGCCGCCCCGACGTGACGCGGTAAAGACCGGGACGGTTGGGTGTGGCCGCAGGGGGCCTGGTCGCATTACGTCACGCATCTAGCCTGGGATTGGCAGCAGCTGTCTGACGGGATTTAAGGCGTTCGTCCGGCAGCGTTCTCTTTGGTAAAGCGATCTCAGCGTGTGTACGTTATCACGATTCATTCCGGCTATCGCTCCTACTCACCGCCTACCACTCCAGCGTGTTTAATTCCGTTCGCGAGCGAGGTAGCAGACACAGGTACTCCTGGGACTGAGCAGAAATGTCGAGGGAGAACATCTTTTGTTTTGTTTGATAGTCAGCCCGCATCAGCGTTCTCGCAACGGGTGTTTCGTTTGCTACGCCCCATGCGTGCCGTAGCATTCCACACCGTTCAAAAGTCCTTTGTGTTTATTTGACCCGATTTAGTTTCCTTCCGAGGGGGTGGAACGATCGGGCTCCGGGTTATTAGTTATCGGTCTGCCTATTCTCGTTATTACTGATCTTGTGTTATGTTTGAGTTCAGACCACCGGACTAGTGGCGCATCGCATTGACAGTGGGCTGCCGTTCATCGGACCCAGGTTCGAATCCCAGATTCGTCGGGACCGCAGGTCATGGTTAACGAGGCTTGTATAGCAGCCAATCGTAATTTTGATTTTGCCGTTGAGCACAAAATATAAGAACTAATATCACTCCGCATCTTGGGATCCTGTGTGTTATTTTAAGTGTTATTTTACCTCAGTTCCAGATCGTAACAATAACTGTTTGGAAACTGCTTTTTCTAATATTTTTGAGACAAAGGGAAGGTTTGAAATTGGCCTTTAGTTAGAACCTGTGGATCAAGATTAGATTTTTAATCAGTGGTTTAATAACAGCACTTTTGAACAATTTAGGTACATACCCAAGGCTAAGGGATGCATTGATTAATGTAAGCAGGGG
>JAOTRQ010071006.1:0-12426 GCA_028565875.1 Hoplisoma paleatum
TGTTGTCGCTGTATTTTCACTTCACTGCTACTATTGTTCTGAATCTTCTTTAGAACCATGATGGAGGATTATATTATAAAAATAAAGCACAAAAATCACTAAATTATTAGATTATGTAAAGATAAACGATTGTAACTGTTTTAAGCGTGAATGACGCTCGGTCAGAGATGCAGGTCACGTGGTGATGACGTAGTTGATGTAGTGACGTTCACTATCCGAAATTTTGATTGTTATCCAGAGCAAATATTTTATCGAAATGGTTGGTTGCTATCCGAATTGGACGCTATCGGGGGCGTTCGTTAACCAAGGTTTTATATATATATATATATATATGTTTTTGATGACTACATTTTATTATTCTACAATGTTGAAAATACAAAAACAAATCAAGAAAAATGTGTGTTGACTGGTACTGTAACCTTTTACAGTTCACATTAAAAAAAATACCCTGCAGGCCTCAGGTTTGACACATGTTCCAAACAAAGAACAATGGGTCCCATTTATAGAATGGTTTATTTTAGGGTTTCAAACGTGTTCATTATTGTCACTCCAGGCTGGCGCATTGGTTCTGAGAGTGGTGTTCCGAAACAACAAAAGAATCCTTTGTTTAAAAAAAGTGCAATGACACCAGAATCTGAGTTTTGAGTTAAAGCAGATTTTAGTTTATGTATGCAATTCTCTTATTTGTAATGATCAAGCTAATTAGCACACCAGGCCACCATATCTGCTTTTATAAAGCAAGGTGTGCATGTTTTAATGACTTTTAATGGCTTCAAATGGCTGGTATAGTAATAATGGGGTTTATACAATAATCTCTATGTAATCATCCTGCAGCATCCACTAATGACACCTAAACCTAATCTTCATACTTCAAATTCGGAAACTAACCATGCAAACCTTAAGTGCTTACAGTGCAGAGTAACATAGTAAAAACAACAATTAAAATAAAAATTTTACTGTTTAAAATACCGAAGATGCCTTTTGTTAACCCTGTCCAAGCATTAAGGTTGGATCAGATGGATGTAGTGTTTTCTGGATCAAAGACAAGGACCGTCCAGACTCTTTCCAGCAAAAAGTCAGGGCCCCTCATGAAAGTTCATTAGGAATTTTTCCAGTGATGTCCATGCATTTTACAACAAAAATCATATGATATAAAAAGCATGGCTAAGGAAGAAAAGATCTTGAGTACTGAATTAAACATGGCTGCAGTCTTGGCTTGTCCCCAAAATAGAATGTAGAAAATATTAAGAAAAATATATTAGGTATTATTGCACATCTTATCAGATATTTGCAAGAAGAATGAGACCTCATAAAAAGTAAAACAATTAACTATACTAAAAAAAACTAAAATCATGTGGTATAATGTGCTAAACTATTTTGGAAAGCAGGAATAGATGGTTCTTAATACATTGGATGAAGTTGAACAAACAAATCATAAAATATTTCAGGAACTGCTAAACCCATATTTATGATTTGGGGTTGTTTTTAATCAATGCTTATTTTAAATTAGGTATGCACTAGAATTCATAAACCAGTACTTCTTCCAAGCTTGGATAAAAAGGGTGGATTGTGTCTGGGAAATCCTGTCAAATCAATAATGCAGATCACGATCTACTGTGGTGACCCCTAATGGGTACAGCCAGAGGCAGAGAAAAATATTTCACAGCTTTTTACATGCTCCATCCTACACTATTACTTGCCGTCCTTCTCATGGCACACTATGTTCTATCAAAACCTGTATTTTTATCAGACATCAACACCGGGTGCAATCTCCTCTCATCTGTTCCAGTTATGTTCACGATCAACAGCACTGGATCCTTTTCGGGGTCTAACCCAGGATCAGTGTGTGCCACGCTCAACCTCTCCTTGCATCCGGCTTAAGCCATACGACTGACCTGAGACCTGCAGATGTTTGTATAACGAAGCTGGATAAATGGGGTGTTATACAGCACTCACAACTTTCTGTGGTGTGAAATAAGGGCTTTCCACACAGAAGCTTGAAATTGCTTCTTTCTGTCCCGCTATCTATCTAATCTCTTGTTCTTTTGTTTCGCTCCTTATCTCAGCACGGCTGGAAACCTGAGCTATTTCCCCCAATGCCGGTCCACTTTAGGCACGGTCTTGTTTTCTTTTACAGACAGAAGCAGCAACATTGTGAGAGAGTGTATTCATATCGGCCCACCAGTGTGCAGCACTTGGTATTCTAAGCCCAGAGGCGAGGCATCAGTCTAAACCACTATGCTCTGATTACTATAAAAGTGCCCTCTGACCCTCAGCTCTTGCCAGCATTTATCGAATGATGTAGAGAGCTCAAGTTGTTATGTTATGGGTCAATATGGTCTGTCTGAACAAAAGACTTCCAGCAGAATCAATTTCTACTATTTTACTTGTATAAAGCAGTATACCGTGAGGTGGTAGAGGAAAAAAAATATTTTTGTAGATTCATCACAGCAGTATTTACAAACACAATCCTTAATCCTCCACATTTTTAATACATGCTGCGGGCATTGAACAAATAAAAATATACATTTTAGAGTTAGTGGGAAAACGAGGAACTCTAAAATAATATTTAGAACTTATAAGGAAACATACTGCTGGTTTCAAGGAGACTAGATCCAGTTTAAACTGAGAACTACTCAGTTTTAGTTAGTGTCAAAGTGTCTGTAGAAAATAACTGAGTAAGACATTGAATGTTGATCATTCCATCTAACACATTCTCGTTGATGGCTTGTGAGATTAAAGGTTCCATCTGGCAAGATTAAAGGTTCTGAGGTACCAAACGATAGAGACTCCTGAGCTTTGAGTTTTTTCTTTTAACCCTGCGAAATAAGGGTCATTATACTAGAACTAAAAGAATCGTGGACATATACACCAATCAGGCATAACCTAATGAGCACCTCCTTGATCTTTAGAATACTTTTCCCCCACATACTTAGCAATAGTTTGATGATAAATAAATGATTTGTGTTAGCAATGCTCTGACCCATCGTCTAGCCTTTGCTCAATTCTTACCGCTAACCTTAACAATGAATTGCCTTCACCAACTGTCTGATATCATTACAATCTGTGTTAATCACTTCGTCTGTCGGTGGTCATTATGTTATGTCTGATCACGAAATGTATTATCGGCAAACAAAAATCCTTAAGTTATCTTAGCTGCCAACTTTTAT
Organism: Hoplisoma paleatum; assembly: GCA_028565875.1. NCBI lineage: Eukaryota > Metazoa > Chordata > Actinopteri > Siluriformes > Callichthyidae > Hoplisoma > Hoplisoma paleatum. The sequence continues at coordinate 3,171 of JAOTRQ010071006.1, forward strand.
AATTGATATTGTGCATTTAGACATATAGACAGATAAAATCGTCTAAACACATCATGCTTAGACTAGTAAATGATACTTCTACCACTTTTATTGTGAGTACTGTAATCACACATTTGAGTCCGCCATGCCAATTATCTGTGCCACAAGCATTGCATGTATAGCTGGCAGTTTATAGATTTATTAAGCACTTTAAGTACAGATTTGAGACCAAATTGAGACCAAATCCAAATTGTGCTTTAAGTTAATCGATCATATATGATTTTTGTGAATTGTTTCAGTCCTAATTTTCAGCTTGTCACAGAGTAATTCTATTTTAGATTATTTTAAAGAAGAAGAATCTGTTTAAATTATTCAATATTTTACTTAAGAAAAACATTTTAAACAATCAATTAATTTGATTTAAAAAACACTAATTTTATGTATTATTAAATTAGGGATATAATTTGGAAGATAAAGAAAACCAATGCCAGCAATGATGCCAGCAATATCTATTTTTCCAGCTTAAAGAAAGCAATCAGTAAGAAAAGAGGGACACCAAGAACAAAAGAAGTGAAATAAAAGTGACAGAGAATGGAAGATGAAAGAAACACCGGCATGTTGAAAATGAAAATGATTTCATGCACTATGCCTAGACGTGGAAGTAATGTGGTGTGGGCAGACTTCCTGTATGCGTGTGCTATAATCAGGTTTAGTAAATTGACCCGAGACGGAGCTCTGAAGTTCAGAAATCCAGAGCGGGGGCACCTGTTATTTGCAGTGAACGATGCCTATCTGCCTGCTTTTAAAGGGCAGGAAGACTGATTGGGATCTGACAGCGAACGACAGTCCACTTTTATGAGTACAGCTAAACATTTTTCTGTTTGAGCTAACTCCCACGGCAGATTCAGCACACACAGCTCTCTTTCAAACACACACCACCTATCACCATAATAAAGCTTATTAAATACTTCTTTTATTAAACCCATTAAAGCCGTTTGTCTCAAAGTTCATATTCACATGTAGATTGTGTTTTTATTCATTTGTACTGAATATATGTATGGGTGGATAGAGTAATTCTGTACTGCACTGAGTAAAAGTACAATTACATTGATACAATTTCAGTTCTAGTAATTAGAGTTCGAGTAACGGAATGTTAAAGCTCACACACATATGTAATAAGTAACATTTGGATTTTTTTTAATATTATTCTTAAAAGCCATTTTTAGCCAGATTAACTTCTATAAAATAATGGGGGGGATATGAATCAAATTAAAATAGAATGGCAAAATCGGTTTATCATGTCATAAAGCGTATAACCACGTGTGGTTATACTGGAATGCTTTATTGGTAAAAATAATAATAAGAGATGTAATAAGAGATGCAAAAGTTAACACAGAACCACTGGGTAAATAGTTTGAGTTGGAGAACAAAGGACTGCCAGGGGAACACTGGCCAGTTCTGGATACAAGAGGGAAGACAAATGAAAACTAACTGATAATTGTACTAAATTATTAAATTTAATAATAAAAAATATAACCCTATGACTAATTTCCTGACACAGTATCTATTTTATTATTATTTCCATTAATAATATATATTTGATGTATATAGTTCTTATTTCTTTTCAGTTACTAGAGATGGGCAACTACAGAGAAAAGAAAGATCAACCTTATTTACTTTTATATTTATTTAATTATTTATATATTTTACCAAAATTACCGGTTGTTTATCAGCCGCTTTGTCCCGTTCTAACATGTGCTCAGGTGTTGTGCGGAAGACCTAATTGCTGGCTCATTGTTGACCCCTTGTGGCTGGAGGGTGCCTAGCTACTGAGCAACTCCCTACAGCAATATGATTCACAACACGATTTGACCTTGCTCCTCCACCCCACTAGTTTAGTGTATTCACCCAATGTGTTTTCCTACCTTGACCCTAAATAGGATTAAACACTAGTAGAACTAGATAATGGATGGATGGATGGATGGATGAAGTTGAGCAGATAAAACGTTAAATATATCAAGTTTATTCCATCTGTTTTTATTATTTGCATTTACTAAGCTCCCACAACTTTGTCTTATTTGGGTTGGTGATAAGAAACAAACGGTTATGGGAGGCAATATTTTAAAATTATCCTTGTGTAGTCTCTTGTGCCCTGGTGTTTTCTGTGTCCACAGCTTTATTGATCAGAACAAGACCTCTCTGCTATAATTCCCAGAAAACACACTCTGCCTTTGACATCCTTACCTATCTTTGATCCACTTTACAAAAATGACTCTGTTTTTCCTAGAAATAATGGCAAATTGTATTTGTGCTCGCTTCATTTCCCACTCGCTACAGACCAGATCAATACAGATCAAGCAGGTCGAAGGTTTTTTTTACTTGTTTATAGAGGAAAATTTCACACACCTAGGAAGCACTTAACTCTGAATTTCCAGAGTAATAATAAAATTATTTGTTTTATTTTGTTTACAAAATTTTTAAAGGCATGAGTCCACTCAACTGGGCATAACATTATGACCAAAGTCTGGTGAAGTAAATAAAACCCATCATGACATCTGCTAGTACAACCTAATGACAAAAGATATGTTATTATATTATAGGATATTACAAAATTAATAAAAATAAAAACATTTTATATTGTAATTCTCAAGCGCTCCATATTAAACTAAGTGTTTATGACATTCTGGTTACTTAAGTGCTTAAACTTGTAGTTCCCAGATTATTGTAATTTCCAGACTTTAACCTACACATAAACGATAAGAATACAGTATTCCAAGATCTCCACGATTAACAAGCTTAAAAAGGAATATATACGAAAGTTTTGCTATGTGTTATTTAAATGGTGACGTTGTAGAAATGAAAATGAATTCATTATAATTGTGTTTTTATTTAATGATTTATCAACTTCACAGGCATAAACATTTTATCCTCAAAATTGATGATGGAAGCAGAAAAGATTGGCAAGATTAGGAATTTGAAATTAAGAATATGTAGCCAAAGTTTAAGACTACATGAACTACATAAAACTACATGAAATTCTATATAAACAAGCTACATTGTTTGGTTGGCTCCAGGCTACATTTTGTAACTGAATTGTGAAAGTTCATTTCCATCCCTGGCAGTTCCCAGGCAGCTTTTACTGTTTATATAGTTAATGTGTTTTTTACAGAGTGATGTAACTACTCCTATGTCCACCCCAGCTAACCAGCAAAACTGAGATTTCAAACAGGGTATTCATAATCTCAACACTGGTGTGCCGTGGAAAATCCCACTACTCCATTTGAGAACAATTAATTTACAAACAGATATAATAATAAGGAATATAAAAAGAAAATGTCTGTTTTATTGTATGGCTTTAAAGTCCTAGCTTAGACCCTAGTCGTAATGCAGAGTAACGGTGTGGAAAATACCTCATGAGCTTTGTGGCTTCCTGCCCAACACTGAGGAGACTGTTGTGTAAGTGTCTCATCTGAAACCATTATGTGTGAATAAATAAAATGAGGTGTTGATACAGAAGAAAGAGTTTGATAAATGAGCGTCTATGTATTTGGTCCGTCCACCATGGATGTGCTGTAGAAACACTCAGATATACAGATGAGCATAATTACACACAAACACCGTTGCTAATGAGAATGAATGTTCTGTCTGAGGGTGCACTAAGTGATGTGACTGTTCCAGAACAGCACACTTTGCAATATGTAGTTCACATTCTGAGGTCAATGTCAGGTTCTTTTTTTCTACTTTTTTTCTGAAAATTGCCATGGAATTGTAATTATGGAAAATGGGGACGAAAAGCATGGTTTCTTTTTTAAAATTCACATCTGTTTTAATGATGCTTAATAACAGGTGTTGTCTCTACATGTCATTTACATTAAAAACAGTATTAGAACAATATTTGTATTACTTTTTTATTCTTAGTATCTTACTAAATCCAGTGATTGGGCCAAAATTGCTTGATACATATACCAAAAATTGAGTACAAACATTTATTCATCAACGTCTTCTCAGAAACCAATAGTTTTGTTGATTGGAGCTAATGGTTGTTAGATTACGTTGACATGATAGGTAAAATGATGGTTGCCTTTGTCCCTTACATTGAGGCATGGCATAACCTAAAATGATCAATGCATATTTGTGACAATATAGCAAAGAGGTCAATGTTAACTATGTAAAATATGACTTAAAGGTGACATATTATGCAAAATTAACTTTTTCTGACCCTTTTCAGAAAGCTTATGCTAGAGAGAATGAAACTACGTAGTAATATCTTTTTGTGTAAGAGTGATTTTGTGCAGATACTTTCATGCACATTTTCTAAAGTCCATAGACCTATTTTAACTTGTTTAATATGTACCCTTTAACTCTGACTATATAACACACAGTTTATAATGAATATATACAACATGTTTTTTAAAAATAATGCCAGTGAGAAAGTTCAATACCGTGAATGGTGCCAAATGCTGTCTAAAATAGCTTGCGAGGCAGATCTTACTCACTAGTGTCAGCTTTTTTCATGCTAAATTTGATGTGCAAACATTGCTGAGTTATATTTCACATAGGCAGCTTTAAGGAAAATCATCAAAATTTCTTACCCTCCTGTCAATCAAAACATCCCACCAATAGAATTATACGTAAAAAACCTATCCTGTTTTTTTATGTTTCTTCTATCCAGTATCCAGTGTTAAAGCATGATCACATGTGTTGTATATCAATGATGAAACTTGTCATTTATGATGATTTGATGTATTTTTAGATATTTCATACATAAAAGGGTTCATTATAAGGGCAGCACGGTGGCTGATGGTGTCGCCTCACAGCAAAAAGTCCCGGGTTCGATCCCCGAGTCGGGCTGGGGACTTTCTGTGCGGAGTTTGCATGTTCTCTCCGTGTCAGCGTGGGTTTCCTCCAGGTACTCCGGTTTCCTCCCACAGTCCAAAAACATGCACTAGGTTGATCGGAAATGTTAAAAATCGTCCAGTAGTCTCACAAGTTCCCACCACTTACTGGTTGTTGTCGTCAGGAAGGACATCCGGACGAAAAACTCTGCTCCAAGCATTAACGTCCTACCCCAGGAACTGGGAAAACGGACGATAAACAAATAGATAGAGAGAAAAGGGTTCATTATAAACAATATCTATACTCTTTAATTTAACTTTATTTGCCCTTAAAATTAAATTAAACTAATTGAGGATGTATTAGATGTAAAAAAAAAAAGTACCTGGGGATTACTAATTGTCTGAAAGTGATCAGCGTCCTGCTTTAATCGGCGTGATGGAGAGGATTCATTAAACTGTGAAAGCTGGATGATTAAATCTCGTTAGCACCCAACCAAGCCTAGCATTGTGTGAGAAGAATGAAGTATTGATTTATAACTATTTAATTGAGTGCTGATATTACATATAATTAGTGCTTAGATCAAGGGTGGGCACACTTTTTGGCGCAAGTGCCCCTCTAAGTATTAATAATTGACAGACTGGGTGGGTGTGTGCACGTTTGTGGGCGTTGTAACTAATAAAAACCTATGTGTCCAATCTAAGAAGCAAAGATTCCTATTCAGTTTAAATGGGAACATTGTTGTTAAAGTATGAATGTGAAGGGAGTGGGGTGAAATTAAATTGTCATCTTTTTATCTATTACTTACTTAGAGTATCACAATATCGATCTAATCATTTGTTTGTAAAGTGCCTTTAACAATTAACATTGTCACCAAGGTCCTTTACAGAGTATAGGACTACCAGCTCAAAACCCCCTGTCAAGTAAGCCGAGTTCACTATTCTCAAATATTTTTTGCACATGGAACGTTCTCATAATTTGACACATCGGTGGGGATCGAACAGATTTAATTACAAATGATGGAAAGTTAGTGTCAAACCATGTAAAGAAACAACGACCTAGGGATGTACCAATTCAGCAAGAATCTATATGAATCGATTTACTTGAATCATTCTATACAATCGATAATTATTTCGAACCAATATTCATTTTGAACACCATGGGCTGTTGTCTTTATATCTATATTTTTAATGCAAAACATGAATCACAAAATTTAGTGCAGCATAATTATTCTTACAAAAATAAGAAACATATTTTCTTATTCTTGTCACATTGGTTTAAACCATGTAAACTGTGTAGGCTTGGTGGTGATGAGGAACCTTTAACAGAACCCTTACCATTTATCTCATGAAGAATATAAGACAGGAAGCATCTACCTCAGAAATAATATTATTGTATTGTACTGTTTATTAATGTAACTGCTTACACTGCACTATTGCCTATTCCCTGACAACCTGAGACTGCTGTACAAAATAATCATTTCCCTAACTATAAATAAAATCCATATCACAGTACTGTAAATTCAGAAGCAGAGAGTAGACTATTTCTGTGTTTTGTTATTGTATTTACATTTTAATTAAAGCATTCTTTGTAAGTAACAAGTACGAATGTCATTGTACATGGATGTGTTTCCTTGTTGTGCAAGTAACAATAACACTCTTAGACTTTGAAAGCAGTTCACTACATCTTTCGAACCCAAGTCTTTAGAGTGTCTTGGAAAGAGAAGCAAGGCATGATAAAATGGAAATTGTGGCTAATGAATATCTGTGTGTAGACCAGATAGGATCAGCGTTAAAAAAGCATGATTGTGTTCAGCATACACCATCTAGTGCAGGGGTATGAATCTTACGGCACAGGTGTGAATACTGGCACTTTAGGTACAGTACATTTGCCTGGCACAATGATTGGAGTAAATGTTTCATATTCAGGTCTAAGCACATATTTCATATTAGTTGATAACAAAGTTGGCACAAAAATTATTTGAACGTACAGTAACATAAAACTTTATTTTCTAGGAAACTCCAAGATTTCCAGACACATGGACTAATGATTTTGTTTCTTCTTTTATCTGGACAAGCTTAATGTAAAAGACGAAGACTTCTTTGGAATGGATGGGCGTTAATGAATTTGGACAATGAATTTCGTAAACTATTGCATTGCAATGCTCTCAGTTTTTGAAGTTGCTAGTTTACGTGAGTATAAAAGATGCAAAAAAAGTTTTCCAACCCCAGCTCTAGTGGAACCAATTAAAATGCAGTCCATTAAAAAATAATAAATAATTAGTAAATAATTCGTGGACCAGAATAAATTGGCCGTTGATTGACCATTGCTGAGTTGGATCATGTTAAAAGTAAGTTAAATATCATTGCAGTCCAATGAAAAATTCATAGCTCCTTTTTTACCATTTTTCTTTGATTGCCTGTCTGATTTTCTGTCTGTTGGTAAAATGAAAGATGAAAAAAACAATGCAATCTCTGTAATGATGCTGGCTGCTAGAGCTGTGCATCAAAACATCATTTCTTTTCCCCTCTCTTCCAATACTGGATGTTTACAATAGACCGGTTTGGATTTTTTTGTTCCTGTTTAATTAAAAAATCGTAGTTTCTAATTTTTGAACAAAGTTTTAGCAATAACAATGACTATACTTGGTAATGCCAGTAATGTCAGCTATATTTGAGTTGATTTAAAAAAAAATGTGTAATTTAAGCCTAAATACAAGTGTGTCCAAAGTAAAAAATAAACCAGCAGTTTAGTTCGCAAAAGAAGTAATTTTATTAATAGTATTATTTTAGGGATTTATTATAGTATTTACTTTTTAGGGATTTCTTTCTTGAACCAGTTCAGGTGCGTTCGAACCTTGAGGTTTATTAGAGAACTGATGTGTGTTTCCCCCAGTTGTTGAGAACCTAGTGTCACAAGCACTGGGAATTGCACATCAACAGTAACAAAAAGTTTCAGCAGGATGGCAGAGCGAGCGAGAATTGTGCGAGCATTTCTGCTGTTTTTACAGATGTTCTTTTTTTATGGAAACAGCAGCGCATAGCTTGTAGTGATAAGAATAAATAGACGTGTTTATCACAGTTGTTGTTTTCTTTAGTTTATTCCCATGTAAGAAAAGTTTTTCTCTTTACTTTCACCCTGGCCCTCAGCACAAAAAAGCTGATCCAGTCAGCACTCAACCAAAAAGATAAAGCATTAAAATTCTACTACACAAACAAGCATATGTGTGGAATAATCACACCCACTCTAATACACACACATTTATGTGTTGATCTGGAGTCAGGTGTGTTTATACCATTCCGGGTTTAAATGCAGATGCCATCTATACTAAAGATAGCATTCATTTTTGAAGATAACTTACTAGGCAGGATATTAAGGCATCTCTGAGCATCAAGAGCGCACACAGGATGACATAAAATGGTCAGACAACTTCCTACTTTTTCAAACACATCCATAGATTTCAGCATTGATCTATACAAGAAATGTCAAAGTCAAGACATTGAAATGTGAAGGTATGTCCAAACTTTGGATTAGTTCTTTATGAACCAATAACCTGAGTGGCATGTTAAAAATGTATAAGGATATACAATTAGTGCAAGACCACAGATCTTACAGCTTAATTGGCCAGTCTCACACATTTACTTCACAGCTCTGATTCCAGGCTTAAACGTTCTTTCTTTGTCTATACATACCCAGCTTGCACCTCCTCTGGAGTTCTCTCTCACTTTTTTCAACTACAATTGGCTGTGAAATAAACCTAAATTAAGTAAATTAGGTTTCAAGTTTCCTTTTTTCTGGGAAAATATATTTTTTAAAGTGTTTTTCAACACAAGCATCTCTTCTACTGCTTCAATCCATCGCTTCAAGATGAGGCATGCTTTCATTAAGCAATACATACCAGAAATAGAAATCAAATCAGCTCAGATTATTTTAAATGAGAGGGATGCTATGACAGGTCAAACTGCACTTGTACGTGTTTTTCTCAACATGATGATGATAGTAAGTGTAACATTTGCATAAATATCCTTCTTGTAATCAGATCTGCATGTACTTGTAGAAATATTACCTGTCTTTCCATTTTCATCATTTGAAATGTGACACAGAATGAAGAAGTGGGAGATGGTGTATAATTCCTCAGTTCATTTTGTTGCACATTTTCTCGAAATGGAGCCAAAAATCGCACCGCTATGCCACTCTCAGTCGTAGCCAAATGAGGAGGAATGAGTTTCCTGAAAGCAGTATTATTAACTGCTCTGCTTAGGGTGGTTAAAATTTATTAGCCCATCTGTTACTGAGCCATTCAGATCCCGAGTGCAAATCGTGGAGTAAGAGAAATGGTATTAATTTGTTTCATAAATCTTATTCTCCTTCACTCAATCAACTGAGACTGAACGCAGAGTACAACCTTCAATTACAGGGATGAAAAGGGGTGAGAGATTTTGAT
>JAOTRQ010071016.1:0-12425 GCA_028565875.1 Hoplisoma paleatum
CGAATGCCCATATTTGTCATGCCAATAAAGCATCTTTAGAGTTTGAGTGTGTGTCTGTGTGTGTCTGTGTGTGTGTGTGTGTGTGTGTGTGTGTGTGTGTGTGTGTGTGTGCAAGGGGGGCTTGCGTAGGTGTTTGAACCCAGCTGCTCTGCTTATTAAACGCACTTTCATCTTACATGACAACTCACTCCTGATACCCATTCAGACCCAGCTGGACATTTACAGTGGCAGCATGCATAGATAAGCTTTAATTCTTGGAAACTTATTTAGCCATGCTTGGCTTCAATATAATAAACAATGGAAGGATAAAAGCCCACGACCCATGTTAGAAGAGATGCCATGGTCTGATAAAATTAAATGCTCTTATGTACACCACATCATTTGGTTTAAAGAGTTGTTGCACAGTGGGAGATCCCCTCACACACCAATGTTAAGATTCTCTTACTCTCTACTACAAGTAAGCTGGATGCTTCCTAGCAGGCATGTTTGACATGCCTGACATGCCTGCAGCAGAAAAATTATCCATTAGTCTGCTGGGTGGGAAAGACATGGGCTCTGCTATACGAATAATTACTTTTTCAGACATGATCAGGGCCTCAAGTAGATACACTAAACTGGGAGAAACTGAAAGAAAAGGCATCATCTAATTATTTATTGATTACTTATTCTGAATTCACTTTTACTAAAATAAAAAACACTCAATTATATTTGTTTATTCATGCATTTTGAGTAAAAATGTCTCTTGTCTTACCTCCTTTGTATCCATCATCTTGTTATCCTTATTTAGGCTGCAAATCTGCTTCTGTAACTTGAGATTGTGCTTCTGTAGTTGTCCAATTTTTTCGATAAGCTGGCAGATATGCTCCAGATACCCCAGTCCCGAGCCTAATGGATTCGACTGTGCCTGGTTTACCTGGTAAAAAAAACATAATAATCTACACGATTGTATAATAATCACCATTAAATATTTATATACAATAGTCAAATAAAATGAATTCCATATGTGTGTTTCAGATTTGCCACATTTGAATGAAGTGTCTCAAAATCATGAGCATTAGATAGAGCGTATCTTTTTACTCTTCTCTTAGGGCTTTTCACAAGGTTTTAAAGTATGTCTGTGGAAAATTGTGTCTAGATGAGTAAAAGGTAAAAGCGCATAAAACTAGAGACTAGAAATCAATCCATTACTTCATGTTTATAAGCTGATTCAATTATTTTATATTTGTAAACTATATGTTTACTGTCACCAGGGAGTGCACATATTATACTTATATAATATATTAATATAATTCAATAATATAAATTTGAATTTAAGGATCCCACTGACCAAGTTAAGGAAAGAATGCGATGGTGAAGAGTCGGTTAGAGTAACTTGATGCAGAAAAGCCCATCTTTTACTACTTTTAATGTAGGGGTTAATTTTTTTATTGTCTCTGTATTAACAGCTCGGGTTCCAAAAATCTGTGCAAGTGCATAAAATAGGACATACCTAGACGAACTCAAATTTATCAGTGGAAGGTAAACAGTTTGAAGTGGGATGGGGGGGTCACCTTTCTAAAATTTGAACATTAGTTTTGTTTTTATATCATGTTTTTTTTATTTAACCAGGAAGATCTCATTAAGCTCATGAATCTCTTTTTAAGAGAGTCCTGGCCAAGAATAGCATTGGCACAAAGGTTTGAAAGTCATACACAAATATTTTAGCAGCACAGGTAACTGAAATCATAATACATGGAAACAATAATAGAGAGGAAGAACTGAAAAGAATAAAATGTGAAAATCAAAACACCCAAAACTCCTAAGAAGAGGCCTTTTGTACATAATGGTTAAGTACTGTGTACAAACAATTAAAGAGACAGACTCCTTCGGGTTCAAACCCTTCTGTAGTTGGTCCCAGCCTAGAAATGTTCACAAGTTCTGTATAAACTTCATGTATAATTTATATAATTAAATCTTCAGATCGATGCAACTAACCACTTAACAACCTATTAACAACCATACAACCTATATTAACAACCTATTATTGGGAGAAAACGAAAGGAGACCCAAATGTGCCTTGAACACAAATACGCATATTCACCATGGATTGTACTGCTGTGACTGTATCACTCTGCACTAAGATGCAATTCGCACAAGCGTTAGCATTTGTTGCACCTAGTCTAGATCTCTACTGTATTTGTTTTCCACATTCCAGTCACATCAGACTCTTGGGCGCTGTGTAGACTGTAACTGATCCACAGAGTTTCTTGGCGATATGTTTTTATGTAGTAGGTTGCCAGGTCTTTCTTCTACACATAGAGCCATGGGGAGCTAAGTATCTATGTGCCACTAAGCCACCATGCCACTGCCACTTTGTTGTAGCACAACTGCATAAATACACTTAATGAAGTCATTTGTTTCTATAATTCCAAAACATTGTATTTATTGTTTTTCCATCACTGTATATGTTGTGTTGTTTGCATTTGTGGTCAGTGTTGCACCATGGTCCTGGAGGGTTTTTTCTGTGTGTATTTAGTAGCTAAAAAATTCAACTTTATTTAACTTTAAACATTTACACAAACGAAAAACCAAGAGAAGCTCTGGGTCTGTAAAATAACAGGTTTTAGTCTTTAAAATGATTGTAAAAGATTGTATAATGACAAAGCTTAGGATGCAAGAAATTCTGATAAATGTGTGAGAGCCTTTGCAAAAGACAAACACAAAAGTTTCACCACGATGAATCATGAGCCAGAATTCCACATTAATAAACATAAAATGCATGGGGTGTGATTGTTTGCTTGTTGGTTTATCTTACCACCAACATGTTGTTGGTCCAGATGTTCAACTTTTAGTGATATGAAAAGGATCATTTAAACTAATATTTATACAATCTCTAACTTTCCAAAAAGAGGACCAACAAAAGCAGGATGTGAGCTCAGGTCGAGGGCTCTTTTTCCCTCAGAATGCTTTTCCTTGCTGCTTACAACCTAAAGTCAACCATTAGTGGAAACACATAAGCAGAACAATAGAAGCCAAAGTCATAACAGGGAGCTGAAATGCTGGAAGCTGACATCAGTAATTTCCTCTGACGAAGTGTGAGATGCTTAAGAGGTCACACTTACACACTTGATCACCTTTACTCATACATGTAGTCATTGTAAATGTGCCAGCATTTCTGTAATCAAGTTAAATACTTTTAATGCTGAGCACATACATTAGGTATTGTTTAATAGTATTTTAAGTGTCCATTCCAATAGTAAAGTCACTCTATACAGAGAGTCTTGGCAGCTGATGTTTCTTTGAAAACTTGATGACTTGCTATGACCAAAATCAGCATGTAACACTTACAGAAAATGACTAAATGTACAAATTCGAATGTATTACCAATGTCTGTTTGAGTAATGCATTTTGTGTATATGAGGCACGTAACCAAAAATGTGAAAGTGACATTTTCTTATGAATATATTTCAAGCAGATTCACATTTATGTTGTTGCAACATCGACAAACACAAACAAAAACACATTGTAAAATGTACACTGATATTGGCAAGACACTAAACAATGCCACCAGTGGGCTGGGCAACATTTAGCTGGCATAATTGGCAGTGTCTGGTGACACTAATTCCATGTCTGTTATGGATCATTGTACACTGATTAGAAAAAGAGTTCGAAAGCAAAGAAAAAGTCTCATGCTTTCCAAGGATGCAATCAGGTATTAACGGGAGACAAAATTTTCTACTTAAAGTTCAAACTATGCTTGTCCTTTTTTCATACCTTAGGTTCGATTCTTAAACAGATTCTTAAACAGATCTCAAATGTATAAGGGACCCTTCAATAAGAATTGTTTTTATATAATTTATGACTAAAACAATCTGAAATACTTTCCTTATCATGACACTATTGGAATGGAATGAATAGCCAGATGTGGATTGTGGAGGAAAAACATGCACACAAGAGGTGTGTAGCTTTGGAACATACCAGAACATTTAAAACAAAACTGCTGTACAGTTAAGCCAGTTTTAATCATTTTGTAAGGCAGTGAGGTAAACAAACCATGTTTTTCTCATCTAACATCTAAATAATTGTGTTCTGTCTACTAAACACCTTTTGATTACATTACTATGCTAAAATATTTACAGCACACGAGAAATATTTAGACTGGTTCGGAACGATGTTGAAATAAGATCATTATATAACCTCAGCTTATCTTTAAATGTACTGTATTTACATGGGAACAGTTGTATGCTCGTGAGATTGGTTTCACCCAACTCCAATTTTAGGTTGTACTTACAGAATTTGTGTACATGTCACTATTTTCTTTACACAACTCCAGAAAAGCAACAAGCTAGTATGTGGATTGGTAATTTGTGTTTGACTGGGAATCAATAAGTAATTATAGGAGTAAAATAAACAAATAGTATTGAAATACAGTGAATTTATTAAGCTATACAGACATACAAAGGGAGTCGATTTCATATTAAATGCTGTGGATAATTCCTATGTGAGTTGTTAACTGTAGTTTAATTCCAATAGCTCTTATTTATTTGTAAAATAAAGCAATATGTGACAACGGGACTATGAGACTATAACCCGTCTGAATCAATCTAACTGAATGATCACGCCAATCTATGTTCTTGTAGACATAAAACCTGCCATTGTGAGTTCCTCCTAAGCCACGTGATCCTCCGTCACATACCTATATGGTTAAACTATAAACTACTTCTTATTCAATTTCAGTATGTATTGTGAAAAAAAATCATTACAGCTCCAATATTTCTACAGAGGAAAATATATCAAATATAAAAAAGCAAAGCAGGAACCTTTGAAGTTGTCATGTCTAAATCGCATGGGTAAAAGCATGCAATCCTGTTCCAATATCATTTTCCTCATTCTGCAGAGTTCCAGTAAGCAGGCAGTGGAATTACTTTATTAGGTGTGCTGACAGGTGATGATAAAACAGGCCTACCTGTCAACACGACTTCCCCAAACTGTAGAAACATTGTTAATAAAGTGCAACTCACTTGTTCCTACGAGATGTATAAAACAAAGCCGAGATGCTTTAACTAAGTCAATACGTGAGTAATTCGAGCGTTTTGACACCTGGTTGATGCATGCAGGTAGGCTGAGGAAGGACAGGGATCGGATGGGAAAGACGCTTGGCTTTGCTGACTGTAATCGTCACAGCCATCTGCACAGTCACTCAGCACAGATGAAAAGGTGCTGGGTGATGTGCGGCTTCATGAAAAGGAAAGAACAGTATGCCCTGCATGCAAACTGAACCAGCCATGCTGTTCTAAAGTACAAACGGCAGTGTAACATGCCAATTGACCCATTCCTTGACCTTGTAATATAGCACAGCATGTTTATGTTACATATCATTACAAACATATTTCTGCCGTTCTATTTTTAAAGAATCCTGTGAGTCTAGCACAGGTTTTTATGCCCCTAGATGTGTCCTAAAGGTGTCATTAATTTGGATCTTTCATACAATACCCCTAACGTAGACAGCTGGAATTTAGCTTCTTGTTATCGTGACACGTTCTTAGTTGTTTATTATGGCTGCAACATATCTCTGGTGGTGTTTATATCACACAAGTTGAACTTTCATTACTGAGAGTGAATGTAAAAAGCTTGTGGCACAGGTGTCGTGTAGAAGAGGTTAGTTTAAAAGAGATACTGTTTAGAGTATCGAGTGGCTAGGTGAATGGCACTTTCACCTCACAGCAAGGAGGACCTGGGTTCGATCCCCAGGTGGGGCGATTTGGGTTTGCATAGTCCCAGAATTTCTGAGGGATTCTTCTGGGTGCTCCAAGTGTGGTGCTCATTTTCATTGTGTTGCTTAAAAGTCCAAACAAATATAAAATATTGCTTTAGTTACCTCACTAAGCCTGCAGCACTCCTCCATGTACTCATCCAAACTGTCACTTGTTGTACTTTTTCTTAACGGTTGTAATTCCAACACCATTTTGCCATCATAAGCTTCCATTGCATGACTTCTTGATTCAGCATTCGGTTCCACCTCACTTTCTGCTCTCACTTCCACCGTTTCCACACAAAACACGGCTTCCTGAAAAACCTCTGATGAATCCCCAAAGGTTCGGCACTCCTTATCTCCAGCAGCATTCAGCAAAATGTTATCCATCTTGTCCTCTTGACAAAGTTCTAATACTGTTTGAATACTGTTTTCCATGTCCATGCGTGTTATTTGCTCAGTCTTTAATAAGCTGGTGTTCTGTTTTAATAAATGAAGAGGATCATCGGCTTCTACGTGAGAGTCCTGATTGCCAGAGTCACATGAAGACTCTCGGCTGTGAACAACAAAGCTGTGCTCTGAACCAGTTGGGGTAGACGGGGAGTTCGCACCACTTGGCATCTCTACCCCAGAGTCCTCGGATTCAAATTTGTACAAACCTGGCAACTGGGAATTTGCAAACATCACAGATAAATAGTTTTTCTTTAACTCAGCGGTGTGGGGTTCAGGTGCACTGTTGATAGAAATGGCTTCTTCAGCTTGGGCTGCTGCAGAGACGTCCTGCTCAGATACTGACATGGACACGGTTGATACAGAATCTTCTGCATTTGGAAGTTGTTCATGAAAGTTGTTGAGGAGTTTCATCTTGGTCAGGACAACCTCATTTTCTAAAGCCATATCTGCTTTGCCTGCAAAATAAAGAAAAAGGTTACAGATGAAAACTGTTAAAGGTCTTAACTTACTATATATCATGCTCTGTATGTATAAAACAAAAACACTGGGTCAAATTGCAGTTTTGCATTGTTGAGGAAGGAAGGAACAAGAGGAATGTGTGGCCGCCCAGCTTTTGAGTAAATTATTAATACGATTCTACAATCCTTTCAGACCACTGGAATGACATTACATTGTATAGATATTTAAAATCATATTTTTCAACTTTTTAAATAATCATTGCATGGTTTTATTATTTGTATCTAAAACATAAGGTAAAATATCTACAGCCGTCAATATAAAGTTTTCTTAGTTAAAATTTGGTTGATATTTAATCAAAACTTCCTCAAAATGTTTTAATATTTGAAAAATGAAGTATATAAAGTATTTGTTATATATATATAATTTTTCTGCATATCTCAATTTTTTTGGAAGCCTTCATTTGAGGAGTACAATATAATTTATGTTGGCATTTACAAGATTGTTTGGAGGCTAGCTTCACAGCACAGGGTATATTGTATAGCACCCCTGAAGCTGGCAGGGTTAAAGGCCTTGCTCAAGGACCCAGCAGTGGCTTCACCAATCCTATGATTCACAAGTCCAATTCAAAAACGTACCCACTGTGCTATAAACAATTATAAAACCACATGGTGTTCATATTTTTGGTATGAGAGCAAAATCGAATTGTTAACATCTACAAAAACAGTTCTATTGTTTACCTTTGGAAAATTTCCAAAAATCTTGCTCAGCATTCAAATGATATGAGGGAATGTATGTTGAAAGCTTATCTTTCATACTCAAAAGCATTCTTTAGCATCAGCGCTGTACAAAGAGCTCAGGCTGAAGTAGATCCATACCTATGTCTATGTTCTGCTCGGAACTGTTATGCTTTGATCTTATGCGTTGCTTAATGTCATTATGGGGTTCATTCATATGTGGCATCTCCTATTTCACCATCAGCAATCCGATAGCTTTCAGGTGTCTGCCAAGTCTTTCTCCCCCCGCCAGATTTTTAAGACCTGTCATTGACGTTTTTAGTAACAGTAAATAACAAGCTCCTTTCCCAAACAACTAAGTGTTTTAACCTCAGACACAAAAATTGTCTGTCTGGAAACTGTAATTAGAGCTATCCTTTAAGCATCAGCTGCAGGCTAGACTACTTAAAAGGCAACAACATTTTGTATATGGTGCTGCTACACTTCAGATGTTTATCAATCACTTTTGGGGTTTTTTAAATTTTATATGGAAAAATGGCTGTATCTACCTTTTATACAATAAATATATTCTAATATATATATTAATAATAATAATTTATATATATATATATATATATATATATATTTTCTAGGACAATTTAAATGATGTTTACCGCTTAATATAAATATAAACATTTTACTTTCTATCTTATTAGGCCCAAGTCAGTAACTTAAAAACAACATACGACATCATCCAAATAATTGTTACACCTTTTTCAGTATTTCTTAAGTACCGTATGTGATAAATCTATAAAACAAGTATATCCAGTGAAAATAAATCACTGAAATTAATAGAAAATACTGGATTTAAATCATTTCTTCTGATCTGCATCTGATTACTTGCTCTTCATTTGCTTTAACAGATACTCTACCCAAAGCATCAACAAGCACAGAGCTGAGCCTCGGATTTAGAAACCGTACCACTAGAATACTAAATCTTATGAAGTGGGAAATTGCTGACATGCTTTCTTTGAGCCATTAAATAACATAGCTTTTAAGTAATGGCAAGCAATTTAACATTTTACTCTTTTAAAAACTTCAATCACATGTCACTGTTTTCACTTCTTCATTGTATAATAAAGTTTGTTCATGAGCAGATATCTATTCCTGAGAAAGAATGTGCTCGGAGAAAGCTGTTTTCAGATTGGATACAGGCTCTGCAAAAACAGTGATACCATTTCAATCATGAGGTCATAAAATCTCTTTCCCATCCAAAACAATGACTGTGTTTTGCCAGCTTTTCTCATGAACTGACAAAAACTTTTCTGCTATCATTCTGAACACCTGCACAATGTTTTCATAGAGAAAAACTGGTCTTATGGCTGAATATTTTTTCTTGATAAAATTATTACAATTAAAATGATTAAAATAACAAATTAGAACATCCAGTTGATTATGTGTGTGTGATATATGTGATGTTTGTGTTATTATTCTATACATATGGCTGAACCATTTATAAACCCTAGAGCCACGTGTCAACCATTACATTATGCCCATTACATACACTTTTTTTAATGTGTGCTAGAAATAAAATTGTAATCTCATATTTTAAGGACATCTGTGGTAAAGGAGTACAATATATGTAGATAAAGATTACACATTTATGCATTTTGACACCAAACTCAAGCTGAACTGCTTGTCAGTGCTGTCATCTATAAACTTGATGGCAATGATTATTCTTTCAGATGATGGAAGGGTCTGTCAGTTTTTATCAGTAGCCAGTTTTCCCATTGGAATATTCTGGAAAGGTAGAAGGTAGCAAGAGTAAACAGGGTAAACCTACTATATGCCAAAAGACTGTTGAAGGAAGATTGTGTAAAACATCAGACAAACAGTGAGTGGAAACAACTATTAAGTCCAAGATCAGGTGTACCAATGTATCTCCATAATAGTGTTTTAATACATATGTTTTTAGTTTTTCATTAAGCTTTCTGATATTTTTATATATAGAGAGAATAACGTGACCAAATTGACATTAAACATAAAATTATTTTATGTATAACAATACTGATTGCAAGGTTTCTGTATCAAAGTGACTTTATTATAGAGTATACAGGTTATATTCATAAATAGTTTGTCAATAAACTGCTCTCTAAACAGATTATTTTGTTATAAGTTAATAGTTCTTGATTTACAATCCTTGTAAACTTGTTTGAAACCAATTTTGTAAGTTCTTTTCACTATTTGTATTCATTAGCACATTACTGTGAGGCAGAACATTCACCACAGTGTGTATGGAGTAATTAAACAGTTGGTTGTTAAAACCCCAAAACAGTGTGGCTTGTTTATTTAAAAGGGTCAATTTGAAAAGTCTGCTTCGCCAAATCATCATGTGGCAACACATACCAGCACAAAATACAGAAATGCTGATGGCGGAGCATTTTTTGTGCCACTCTGTAGGAAAAAGCAATCTGCATCTCAATCCCCCCTGGATTTTCAATTAACATCGCTGAGACCTGGCTACTAATACAGAGGGAGATCAAACAGACCCTCACCCAGACCCTGGTAGACAGGAATGTGAGTAATGCTACGTCTTTATGTGCTCCAGAGTATGAATACATCAAAAATACAAACAAATATAAAAGCAAATCAATGCTTTTGTTGGACAGGAATGTGAGCCACATTTTCTTGGTTCTAATCACCCTGGATGAATATTCTCCAGTAAATAAAAATACAAATTTTTACAAAGCATTTTTATTGTTTTTTAATCTCAAAGAAGGCGTATGTTTGCCTGTCCATTTTATCCAGGTAAGAAGCAGCAGTACTAACATTTTGAACCTGATAAAACTATTTCTTGTGTTCTTTACTAGCAAGTGCCTAACATTTTTTGCCAGATAAAATACCCTAGTGTTATGGAGTGATTTAACCTTGTAGTATAATTTTTTTTCAAGATTTAATAGTTTCATTGTTATATGTACAGCATAAACATGTTCTTCTTGTTGTTTTCAAAGTATTTGAACTCATGCACAATTGAACATTCTTCACGTGTTTGGCATGTAATGTGAGATCAAATTATTGTGACATCGCCAGATTTAAACCGTGACAACATCTTTTAATACTTATTATACAATAAATACTTCCCCATAGTAACTCACTCATATATTTATGCATTTCCATGTTTTTCCTATCATCCCATGGGTCTTGTCAAAGTATCCTGTAAGTAGCCTGTAAGTAATGTTGCTTTCCTCCATATTTCAATGAACAGATTACGTTGACCTTAATATAACAACAATAGTGCACTGATGATTATTAGTTCAATAAACACTGTTAAATTTAACAAAATGGCTTTATTCCTATAGAAAGTGGGTTTATCCCTAATAAAAAAAATCTATAACTATATATAATCTATAAATCTAAATTAAAATGAGTATAAATTAGCATTTGGTGCTGATGTTTGCTCATGCAGTAGTAATAGTTGTTATAAGAGAACAATATTCTTATTATTATGATGAATAAATTTAGCTCATGTGAACCCAGCATTAGAAAAGTGAACTCAGATGTGAATATCTGTGTGACTGTGAAGTGTTGTAGTAAACATACGGCACAAAACAAACCCAAAGCAGCATTCAGAGATCTTGTAGCGTTGAAGGTTTAACGGCAGGTTCAAACACGCCTTAAATGTGTTTAAACCTAAGAACAGTCTCCTGGGAAAGATGATTCATTATAAATAATGGACTTCATATTTCATATGTATACGATGAGACAAATAATCTATGGTTGGTAAGGCACTAGGACATTAAATTCATGATAATTTGCAGATCAGTGAAAATGGAGAATGGTACAGAGCCGCTGGTGGAAATGGATTTGTGTAAATCTGTAGTAGAGTTACAGCTTTTGCAAATTCTTCTCTTATCCTAACAGCACCAGATAATGAAAGACTCGACCATACCAGCTCACATTGATAGTGAGCTTCTGGAAGAGGATTCCCATTCCAACAGTGGAGTGTAGAGGAAACTGTTTTAGTTGAGAGACAGATGAGAGGATCTGAGTTGCTGGGTTTGGAAGAGGGAGGGGGTGCATTAGGTGTGCAGCTGCATTTCACACTTCATCAAAAGTGGCATCTGGTTTTTGTCATTTTAAGTGAGATGTTACACAGGTTGCAGGAAAGTAAACTATTCTGTCTAACCATTTATCAGCCATCTCAATCACCTACTCACCTCAATCAGAGTAAAATTGTTTACCTTCTATTTTGTTTTAAAAAACATTTGATAGGTGGTTTAAGAAGTAAGTAAGTAAGGATGGATCAGTGGATGGATGGGGGGGATGGAGGGATAAATAGATAGATGGATAAATGAATAGATATATGATTCAATACACAGTACAATAATTTAGTAACTACTGAAATAGTCGTGGAACTCTGAATTTAATGGTCTCTACTGTTTGCAAGGCAGTGACTAACACTGTCACTGTCAAAAGTTTCTATCAATCCAGCAATCAGAATATCTTTCAATCATTGCTGCACATATTTAACCCATAATGAAATGGAAGATTAATGACAGATGGTTGTAGCCTAGTGGTTTAGGTACAGGGATAATCACCAGAAAGTCGGTGCTTCAATCCCCCACCACAGCCAGATTGCCACTGTTCAGGTTTTTTTTTAAAATGACTTAAATAATTCAAAAAAATGACCAAAAATAAACAATGTAGGACCCTTTGGCACAAGAAATTAGAATAGAATCGGATGGCTTTATTTGTCATTACACATTAGAGTAGAGTACAATGAAAGCACAGGATGAGCCATCATACAGCATCCTTGGAGCAGACAGGGTTAAGGGTCTTGCTCAAGGACCCAACACTGACTGTGTAGCAGTTTAGCAGACTGTGTAGCAAACTGTGTAACCGGTTGATAGCCCGAAGCTCTACTCACTATACAACACTGTTCTATCGCTTTCTGAATAAAAGTGATGATAAATTAGTAGTAACAGTGTAGTTTACTACTACTACTACTAATAATAATAATAATAATAATAATAATAATAATAATAATAATAAGAAGAAGAAGAAGAAGA
>JAOTRQ010071036.1:0-12421 GCA_028565875.1 Hoplisoma paleatum
TCGACCAATGGAATTTGGCCGACTAGTAATTTTTTTCGGTCGACCAACGAATAATCGATTATTTGCGGACAGCCCTAGCTACAATAGCTTGTTTAATGTACCGGACCACACGGTCCAGCCTTCACTCCAAATAGACCATCAAGCCGTGTCATCCTTTTGTAGTCACGCCATCTTGTCTATGACCATATTTATCTATTTGTTGTGACAGATTTTACGAGATTGGAAAATGAATGAGGGTTTGAAATAATCATCTCAATCATGTTCTGTATTGATGGAATAAGTTCAGAACCCGATACTTGAGCACTTGAGCAAAACACCCAACCTCAATCCAAATCTATCAGACACCTGCATTAGAAAAAGGTCCAAAATTATTTTTAAACACCTACACGGTCAACAATTCTATCTTGTACTATTATGTTTAATATGTGATTAATACATTTTTAAAACAAGAATACGATTTCATAAGAACTCAAGAAACAAAAGACCGAATTCTTTTAGTCCTAGAAACAATCTCATATGTGAAGCACTAACAATTCCAATATGGCACTGACCATTGACTAGTAGTCAGCCATTTACATTAGATCAAATTGAAAGCTTTACATGAGATACAGTACAAACAAACCCGTCATTACTGCCTGCCGCTTGTGTTAGAAAGTGATAACTTGTCCCCAGTCGGATCACATAGATGCATGCCGAGTCTAGGAGGTACAGTTGGCAGACTGGGCAGGTGCTAGTGAAAAACCCCATTGGAGCGCAACATGGACAGGCTCAGAATATCAGAGACAGCCACTTAACATTCAAACAGCTTACATTTATGTCAGTGACCCTACCCGAGCTCTACAATCTCCTCTAATCACACGAACACATGCTGGGAGTTTAAAAGCTGCCTGATAAAAACCTGGCTCTGATAGTTTTTTTATTTCTGTATGGAATGGAAAGCATGGCAGGACACCGAGTTGAGTTTAAGCCAGTGCGAAAGCTGATTGCAGCACTTTAAGATAAGATTACTTTTAGGGGGGTTTATAAATAGGATGGGGTATTTAAGAAGCCTGATGTAAACAAAATAAAGGAAGAAAACAAACAGCTCAAAAAATAACATTAGCTGTGTGAGATTTATTAAAGATGTCAATGCGTGCCAATGTTTACGAAGCATTTAAAGAGAATTAAATGCTGTTCGACAAACGCTGGCAGTCCAACGACTGGCTAATAACAGCTGGTTATTAGTGAGACAGCTTAAAAAATGCTGAATTCGTACCAACAATTGTCTGATCAATGTACACGTTACACAGTCAATATACACATTTTTAAGTGTTAATGTATTGGCTGAAGTGAAGAGGGCTGCTGCCATTGCAAGATTCAAGAGTGCTAGTGTTATAAAGATCATACGTTCACTATTTCCCTTTAGAAACCAAAATACAAAAAAATATTTGTGATCTTGACGCCATATGTGCATGAAGGAGCCTTGGCCGCCCATGACCCTTAGCACTCTTTCTTACATAGAAAACTTTTGATAGATACTGACCACTGCAGCCTGAGATCACCCTACAAAAACTAACCAAGACCCAGACATCTAGCCATCACAACATGGCCCTTGTTTATCTGCTGCCTAATATACCTCACCCACTAACATGTACTCTTATAAAGAAATGAAGAGTGTTATTGACTTATAATGTTATATCTAGTTGTATTTATCAAATTATGTGAACACAATTGTTGCACAAATAAAATAAATAAATTTTATTACATATAAAAACTAAACAAATGATTACCTGGGTATTCATTATTAATATTTTAAAAACTTTTAACACTTTAAAACAGCAAAAATTCAGGTAAACAAAAGTCAATTTATACATAATAAAAATATTAATGCAGTAAGTAGTGTATGCAGTAAAATTAGTTACAGATTAAAATGAACAGTGTTCCATGTTCATACACTCACAATCTCACATAAGCACGTAGGTAATTTATTCTAAAGTGGAAATGTCTAGAAGCAACAACCTCTCAACTGGAAAGCAATAATCCCTAAAACGTGTTGAAGACGAAGTAAAAATCATTGGTGTATACCGTAATTACTCTGTTAATATTTAGGTGATAGGTGAAAATATGTTTACATGGTTATTTTTATATACTGTATTTTAAGCCCTTATATCCCCTCCCACACTCTTATAAACATTTCTTATAAAGTTATACACCATAAACCTTTTATAGTAAGTAACCCAACCCTGAACCAATTCAAAACATTTCATTTTGTTTCTTATTCTGCTTTTTTTTATCCCGTTCCAATTACTCAATTACACTAATTTAACTAACCACTTAATTGTTTAATAATTGAATATAGGAAAGGTTCTTCTAAAGAAGAGGGAGAAGACAAATAAAATAGACACAACATATAAATAGAATTAAGTGAATAAAGTCAAATGAATAAGTAATTCAAATAAATAAATAAACTAATTATATTGCCTTTCACAGATACATATACAAAGATTTCTAATAAATGCATCAATGATCATCAGGATTTAGTGCATCTTTATTATATTTTATATAAAATCAAGAACAAGGTCCCACATTTCATGAATAAAGTCCCTTTAAGAGAAAACTCTTTTTTTTATTTGGCACTTCAATTTTCCACTTGGCCCAACCTCTATTTAACTCTTATTACCAAATTTATGTAAATATTGTTAAGATTTCATATTATTTCAAATAATTATATTCACATCATGCACCTTTGGTTACCTGAGACAAAAATATTATGCACATTTCTCACACATATACAATGTACAATGAAATACCTTCTTCACATATCCCAACTTGAATGAAAGTTGGGATTAGAAGGGCACAAATTCAGCCATCGTACGGCGCCCCCTAGAGCGTACAGGGTTAAAGAAAAGGTGTCTTGCTCAAAGACTGAACATTGGAGGAGAGCAGAGCCTGGATTTGAACCCCCCGATCATCTGTTCGATAGCCTAAAGCTCTACCCAACAGGCTACACTGTCCCACATAATGTACAGTCACAGAGCAGAAGAAATAAATACTCAACCACTTAGCATTCAGCCGTCACGTTCTGCTCTTTGCACTGTGGTAAATCTCTAAATGCTCTGGCATTTGCAGCTCCGATTGGGCAGCTGGCAGCAGTGCATGATGTTATTGAGATGTAAGATTGTTCTGTTGGGAATTTCTCATGAACTGAGATTCAAATATACACATCTAGCACTTTAAAAAGTGTTCTGTAGTGGCCTTTGTTACTCCATAACTGTCCTGCCGAATGATGTGAGACTGGTTTGAGATGATGATATTACACCAGACGAAAAACACAACACATTTGGACAATTAGTGAAACAGCTGTTTAATATACCAGCTTACGATACCAGAGAGGTCAGGCTCTGTAATTTAGCTGACACTACTGCTCACGTCTTATGGTAGAGTATAGCGACTGGGATTCAGCTAATTGATGCAGAAATGATGATTACTGCAGTCTGGTTCAGAACAAGAAGTGAAAAAACACACACAGAGGAACAGTCGACACACTGCTGCTTGTGTGAGGTGGTAAAAGTCACAAAGAAATTTTAACTTGAGATGACAAAATTGACCAATTTGGAACGTTAAAGACAGGTCAACCACTGAAAGTTTAACCCCCCCAACTGCTTTCAGATTAATATTGGGTGACTAAAAAGACTTGAATTATCTTACTTTCTGACCGTTTGTAGTTACATTATGGTGAGCTTGTGGATTCAGAAATTGGTTCACTTTTTTAGCTGAAATTCAAGGCAGCAGCAATTCTTGTAATCTGATGCAACTACAATGTGGGAAAAATTTCTAAACTATACTATCGTGGTAACACCGTACCCACCGTTCAATACAATACAGTAATCTCTCACTTTTGCAGCTTCACTCTAAAGCACAGTTTATATGCCAGTGTATCTAAATACTAATATCTAAAATACGTATTTTTATTTCTTTGAGACGCAATAGACAAGAATGTGTTGGAAAAACACAATTCAGTTCTAGAAATCCTTTCTTTCCTCTTTGCTGAGAGCTGAGTATGTTTATTTTGTGGGGGGGGACCGTGGCCCAGTGAATGGCACTGTCACCTCACAGCAAGAAAGACCTAAATTAGATTCTAGATTAAACTGTTTACGTAAAATTAATATTTATTTTTGAAAAAATATTATAATAATACATGTAATGCAAAATGTAAACAAAAATCATATATTGTAACATCTTTGAATACATCACAGTAAGCAGTTGAGTGTTTTAAATTGAAAAAAATGTACATACAAAAATTTTTTTATTGAAAATTAAAAACCCAGTACTCATCATTCAACCGAATCCCAGCATTAAAGATGGAGAAGACACATTTCTCACCAGGCATTAAGAGGAAACCAGGCTATTTGTCGATCCTGACAGACATCTATGCCACCAGACTGCAAACTCCACGTGTCTTCTTCCTCTTTAGTCCACAAGGACCTGGAGGCTTTCAGAACTAAACTGACAGACTGTCAGGACTTTCTGAAGGCAAAATGGGGGAGAAAGTGAGCCGTGGCTCCTCAGCTCTGATGTTTGAGCTATTTTCAGATGCAGACGTGCATGTCTACAAGCTTGAAAGTTACTCCGCGCCTCAGGGAGGGAAACTGACAACATATAAAGTGCAGAGGAACCACTCTATTTGAGGATGAGGACAAACATCTGAGCTCGGCTGGGGCCAGGACGTGTCGTCTGCTGTGTACCAACACTAATGCTCAGCGACAAGTTGGCGACTGCAAAATTAGACATTTTGTCTTTGACTTCAGGCGCCATGCACATGCCTACATGTTCCCGATTATGAGCTCCTTCAATTCTCGGTATCATCAAACAAACAACATTTATTAAACACAAAATTAGGATTTGAAATTAAAGTGTATCTAAAATTGATTTTTAAATTAAAGATCCGCTGAGCATTGTGACGGAAGCTCTATTTTTGCCACTGAAGTTAGTTTGCGATGACAGTTGTCATTTATCATGTGAGCAACAACTATCAGTTAAAGAAGGCTCAGACATGCAAAGGTCATGCCACGACGTCTTTAAAACAAATTAGAACTAATTCGCTGTATTAATCCTTAGCACAACTAAAAGATATTCATTATGTGTTGAAATGTTCTTGCTATAAATTTGTTGATAAATGCTGACCAGTGACAAGGCAGAGGCAAGATAATCTCATGAACCTTTTGACATTCAGGGTTGAGTGAGCTGATATTATGAAAGTGTACTGATCTGTATAATTTAGACAGTTGTGTAGATAGCTTGTTCGAGCTCTTGTCAGACTGAAAGGGCACGACTGCTTTATAAATTTTGGATGCATCACTTAATGTTGTTAAAAGAAGCAAAAAACTGTAGATTAATTATGATAGAAGTGACCAACAGTGACTAAAAAACAATCACATACAACACGTAATGTTACATTTCCATATAACATGTAATTTTTTCTACCATTAAATAAAATTAATTTTCTGGCAAAAGTATATTGTGATCTGTTAAGTCTTTATTGATCATTCCTAAAATGCAGCAGTGGCCTGGTGGTTATCGCTGGCTTTTATAGTTCCCGAGCCTCCCTAAAAACATTTCAATGTACATTTGCTGTTACGTGTACAAATGACAAATAAAACTTAAACCTGACACACACTTATGATGTAAAAATACCTGTCAGAGTGCATTTTGGAAAATATGTGTAGTGCTGAGTGGAAGAATATTGCCTACCACCATCATTTTACTTAGCCAACTTTAGGAAATCTACCCACATCTTCCCAGAATGCCATATTTTATTAAAGGAATTTTACATTTTCTTGGGTGTGACACGAACAGGAACCGACAGCTATTCCCAACAAAGATCATACAATATGTACACCACATGAACTATTTTGATCTTACCCACAATGTATTTATTTAACCTCACAGCAAAACAGATACCTGCGATCAATCTCAGCATAAAAGAACACACTGTTGCTGAGGATGTCAGCACAAACCTGAGCCAAAGAAAACCGTCCAGCAAAGCTAACATCAGTCATATTCATATTATTGATGCCAGGAATGTCTTCAGAGTTCAGTCAGCAAAACCCCATTAAAATTGTCTATATTTACATAAGACTTCTTCAAACTCACTCAATTGACTAAAGATTAGATCTTTAAGTATCATGTTCTGCTAACTATTTAAGTACCTTAAGTTATGTTATTCTTACGCAGTTATTGCTGGATTTAGTAAAACGTCCAAAATATGATGCAAATACACATGCAGAATGTATTAAAACTTTCCAGTTGTGAATGTAGGTTTAATCTGGTGCTAATGGGTGTTAACATGGCTTTTATTCTTTGTGATGCGCCGTTCCAAGTATCAAACCAATTGTTACACAAATGAGATTCCAACATTTAATAAAATATGCAATAAAATATGCAAAAACAAGCAACCAGAAGCAGTCAGATGACAAATTCAGGACCATCAGAACTTTCTGACACAACCGCGTATTACTGCTATTTCCAACCAAACTATAAAGATCATGTGTATCAATCAGATATAAATTACAAACATACTAAACTATTGTGACTGAGGTGTTTTTTATTCTGGCAGAGAAATCAAAAGCATATAAGTATAGTTATTCTGACAAAAATATGTATGAAATTTGGGAAAGAGTTGGCTTTTATGAATTTACAGTATCAATAAGTGTTAATAAATGAATGAATAAATATGTTCAGAGAATGAAAATGCAAGAAAAATGTGTGTGATTTTTTAACTGTAAAGTTAAAGTTAAATTAGTCTTCTTTTTTACACCAATAAGACCAACATATGAATAAATTACGAGATAATTATAATTGAGGTAAACATTTGCTAGATTAAAAAGACTTTAAAGTAGTTGAATTAATGCCTCGGTACTGATAGCTTAGCATCATGCTAACGGTAAACTTTGGCGCGCATTATCAGTCTGTATGTGTAGAGGGAACAGGGCAGATTAATTCTCTAAATTATATTCAACTTTAAACACGGAATATGTATTAAAACAACAAATCAAATCAACAAACATAGACTAGATATCGAAAGATATGGAGGTTTATTGTGAGCTGCTTCCAAAACATCTATTGAAACCTTTCATGTGTCTAACTGACCCTGATTGTAAAAGGTCCACAGCATCAAGAAATGTCAACCCTATTGGTACAAATGTAAGAGTAACATCTGTAACCTGCAGGGGTCCAGCTGTGCATCGTGGCCATGTTACACATTAATGACCGTTGCTGAGCAACATTATAGGCGTGAACATTTACGTAACACCGTGCTGGTGTTTATCATCATGCACACATCCAGATTGACTCTGACAGTCGGCATAATTCACAACATCCACCCCAGATGTTCGATATCTTCGTGTTAACGATCGCACTCACCTTAAACAAGCCGTGCAGACCAATCAACGCTCGTAAATCCAACAAAAGTCGTGACGTCAATCATGCCTGGACATTATTTCCATGCTTTCTGCACTGCATGTTTCTCTATGCGCTTTTTAATCTGACATCTAAAGCGCGACCGACCGTCAGTTCTACTGTATGTCAGTTCTACTAATCTAAAAACCAGTCCGACTAGCAGCTCTCGGGTCTCTGGAACATCCTCCTTCCTAATCAGCATTCACCCCCACCATCCCCGCTTGTTCGCTACTCTGCACCAGAAAAGCACATCAATAAGGCGAAATGGCGACCCCGCCTGGTTCAAACTTAAATAATTTACAGATTATGTTCCTCATTTATTCATCTACATTTTCTGAATTCTTTCTTCATTCTTCCTTTTTAGTTCTACAATTTGAATTGTTTGCCAATCCCACACAGTTCTATGAGAAAAGTGTTACATAAACCTGTTTTACTATTGTCGTTCTTCATTGGTTGTGTGTCCCAAACCAACACACCAGGCACTAACTGCGACCAGAATCAAATGGTTAAGTTATATTATGAATCCATGTCTTGATTGGTTTACCCAATCTAAGCTTTTATCTACCTCTATAGCTTCTCAAATAAGATATCAAATAATCTCCTACACACATTTACATCAGAATTACTTTAGATAAACTTTGAACATATGAAAAGGAATGAATTGCATTTACATCTAATAATAGAAGTCTTATTTATTTACTGTATTTAGTATCAAGTTCCTACAGCCAAGCCAAACACAGAACAAAATCTAAGCGTGCTTTAATGATGAACTTGTATGTCTAAAGCAAACCGAATTTAAATTAGAAACTGTGTATGTTTGCTATTTACTTGTATATGCACAACATATAACAGGTTGTTTCACCAGAAGTTCAGTGCAGTTAAGTCATTTATTGCACTAAAATCCATAACACAAACCTTTTCTGCCACATGTGACATAAATCAATAAATCAATATCAAGGCTCCTTAAGCACATGAAGCAGTTCATAAACAAATATTCATTTACACAAACAGACATTTTGGAGAGGAACACAAATTCTGGACTGTGGGATAATTCGGGGAAAATTTGTTTAAAAATAAAAATACGTTTTTTAATGGCAAATAGATCTAAGTATGCAATATTTGATACAAAATATATGTAATAAAGAAACCCTCAGCAGCATCCTATAATGACTTGCTCGAAACAATTAACCGTAGACACAATAGAAAAACACACAATACATTTCTTTAGTTCCCGAAGCTTCTATATCCAACCACACACATTGTGACCAACCTGTCAAACAGGATTCATGACTATTTTGGCTTACAGTAACAAAGGGGCACTCTGACCAGAGGTGCAGAAAACTGAGGCTATCCTGACCCGATGAACCCTGTCACTTCTGATTGCTGGGGGAGCCTCACAGGGATACATTTACCTTAGGACAGAGAAGCCTCTGTCCACTTAACAGTGGTGTTGGTGCTATTCATCCTTTATTCAACCCTCACACACCCACTCGGGTGAAACTGGAATCCACATAAGGAATGACTGATTCAAATACGAGCGGCATTGCTCTGGCTGGAGCTGTATGCTGGGAAAAACAGGTCATACCTGCCCATACACCTCTACACAATGACCACAAAGACACAGCAAACCTGGATGTTCAGAGGAAACTGGACACATTGAACTAGCCTGTAAATGTATTCAAAAAGGATATCAAGTGTGTAAAGCACCGCATATTTTTATTTGAGATGTATTACATAAAACGTATCTAGAACCACAACAGCTCAGCCACAAAGGAGTTCAAGCTAACAAAGTCAAAGGAAAACATATGAAATCATTGTTAAGCTCGAATGACTTAGCTATTTAGCTCGTGTGCTATCAAACACATATGTACAGAGAGAAAGGTATGATTGCACTAATATGAGAGATGCTACTATAGACAGGTACATTGGTCAAGACAGATAAAAGCACATCATTGGTAAAGTATAGCCAGCATATACATAACTGAAATCAATTACATTATTATCTTGTAATCACTACTTATGACTCTCTTATGACTAGTATATACTTGACAGTGTGACAAAAGATAAAACTCTCAATTATGTTGGCTGATTGTCAAACCTTGGTCTTCCAACGTATTTAAACCTTATACAGTTCAGCTGCATTCACATCACCAGTGGATAAGCGAGACAAAAGATAAACTTGTAATTATTTTAACAAATGTTTAACATACACAACACAAGGTTGAAAGATGGAATGTACAATACAAGTTAATGGTACACTAAGGAGTGGTTGTTGTTTGTAACCAGATCCTGTGTCATTCAGCTCTTGCTTGTGAGCTGTTATAAATGATAATACATTATTATATAGATAAATCCTCTTATTTTTATTTATATTTAATGCATTTGCTGATCACGTATCCCATCCAAGTAACAAACATTGACCAATAAATCAAATCTCTTTAATTTTTGTATAATGTTATGTAGTATATCGTCTGCATGAACAAGAATTATATATTCAATTACATTATTATATTAGATCGGTGCTGACTGATGGTATCTAATCTATGTTTATTCAGGATTGGATGAGCATTAGTAGAGTGGCGTTTTATATTCCTCTAAATAAGATATAACTTGTTTTTAAAGTTTTTAAAATGCTATTAGGAAAATTATGCTACAGTAAACATGAAAGTATTCACGTAAATATTATATTCATAAGATGCCAATGGTACAACAAAAAATACATACATCCATGGACAATTTAGTTTGACAAACTTGAAAATCTAATTATTCGTATCCCGTTATTGATAATATGGCACAACTAATATTATTAAATGTGGAAAATATTTAACAGAAAATGCTATTGACATTAGGTAGACAATTGATTGACAAGGCCAGTTTCCCCTCTAAAATATTTTTGTTACATTTATTCTGATAATTGAATGATAGTCACAATGAATCATACAATTAATTTAATAAATAATTACAATTTAATGCTTTTAATACAAAGGCTATAATTCACACTTTCCATTGTCAAAAAACTGCACCATAAACAGCACTTACCATCACATGAAGGCATTCTGACTCTGTAAGGTCACTGGAAGCTGTTAGTTTTGGCTCAGGAACTCACACACACCATGTTACTGATAAATCCAAATCCCTCTGGTTATCTTCCCTGCATAGGGGATCATATCTGCCCCACTGCTGCTATCCCAAATGCATGTGCCAATCACTCCAAGTGCTCTCATTTGGCTCTGGAAACAGTCTAAGCCGCCTGCTTGTCCTCTTCTTTGCACCCAGCTTCTGGGACGAATCTCCGATGTGTTTAACCTTCAGCTGAGGACAGAGCCATAAGACTTCTCACATCTACAGTTCTACTGTGCTAGACAAATTCAGATGCATGCTGGAGATGGGATGTTTTTCAGCTGTGAGGTGCATCGTCACCCATACAAACGCAGACAGAACAAACATGGATTTTGTGTCTCATGTTCCACAGATACAATAAACTGCTTAAGCATAGATTAGCACAGCATTTGACCAATCAGAGCGCAGAGACTGTGGAGTGGGCTGGTATAATCAAAGCTGACAGCGTAGATTTGGGAGGGTGAGTGGTGGGGAAACAGAATTAATCCATTTAATTGGGCTACACTACTAACAGCCCAACGATCCCTGAAGATGTGCAGAACATTTCTATCTCAAACACAATATATATATATAGATTGACATAAAATTGGAATACATTTGAATTTTTTAAATGTATATTCACAACAAAAAGACAACTACCAACTTGTTACATGATTACAACTTTTGCTGTAATGTTTATATGTATTGTATCATATAAGCTATTATCACATCATGCACTGTAAAGAATGTCTGTTATTTGCCCCATGTACCAATGTAAAAGAAAACACCACCACTAAATGAAACACATGACTTGGGTAAAGGCAATATTTAACCTGTTTTGTTTAGGTGAACAGCAGTTAGGAGTAATTAGGACCTTTTGTTGACTGGTCCAGGCATCTGCAGATCATGAATGGCATGGTGTGTGGTTTTTCACACGCAATTCAAGAGACCTGGCATGTGGAAAACAACTGGTGGCTGTACGCATATCAAAGTGGTGGGAGGAGGTGGGAGGCTAAAATTGCTGCATGTAATGTCCAAAATATCTGGTTTTAACTAACATTTCACAATCTGTTCACATTCTGTTTGATGTTTTGCCTGTTTTACTTGACATAAAACGCCTCGCATCTCATCGCTACTTGACAAAGACACAGAGCGGTGTTAGACAGAGATGTGGTCATAATTCAAGTCTCTCATCCTCACAAGACTCAGACCTATCCCTTTCAACATGACCTTTCATTACCTCGCAATACACGCCCTCCCAAGCTGACACCAGCTATCTCATCTCTTCACCTCCCAGGATTTCCAGCCTCTAACCCCACAAACTAAACCACACAGTATCCCCTTGCACTATTTATATCAGTGTTCATAAATAAGCCCGCCACCAAAGCTCGTTAAACACAAGAGCACTATGTGATGCCCCTAACAGGACGCATCTTAATTCAACTCAGTCCATGAACTGAGAACTGATTTGTTTAACAAAGATTAAGATTTATACTGAATTGTGTACAGTTGATAAACACATCAAGTGAACATCTGTAAGTCTGTGTGTTCCCTTCACATATCCGCACCACTGTGGATTACCATGATATTTGACACAGTTACTAATTGGGTTTATATACTCTTTACAACCACCAAGAAGAAACCGAGTACAAAACTATTGATGGCAGTGCTCGTTGTATTATAGTGCTGGGTGTATTGCCAGAACTACACCATAAGAGACACTATGCAGCTCCGTTATGTTTAATTTCAGAATTAGTGAAAAAGGCAGACACACAGACGTGTGCACGCGCGCACACACACACACACAAACACACACACACACAAACACACACACACACACACACACACACACACACACACACACACACACACACACACACACACA
>JAOTRQ010071047.1:0-12421 GCA_028565875.1 Hoplisoma paleatum
TATATATATGTGTGTGTGTGTGTGTGTGTGTGTGTGTGTGTGTGTGTGTGTGTGTGTGTGTGTGTGTGTGTGTGTGTATACTCATACACAACACACACATACCTATAATGATGAAAATAAAGATGAGACTAAGTACATAATGGTGTATAATTCTCACCCTAGCATTAAATATTTCACACTGATACTAGGGGTTGCACACTGCAGATATTGCACATATTTCTGTAGGTCATATTACATGGCAATTTTAATGGCAGCCAGTGGGATAAGTCCTTAAGCATGGTGTTGGCTCTCCAGGTACTGCAATCTGTGTAATGGGCACCCAGTGATAGCAGACCAGAAAAATGCTAACCGATTAAACTAAAAATGTTTACGACTGGACTAGCATGTCTTGATCTATGTAAGAACATAACAGACATTCAAAGCTATAAGATCCAAGAAGCCACCCGGGATCTGTAGTACTATACATGAAGAGGTCTCAAGTCTGCTGACAAGCTATAATCCCTGGCTATTGAAATTACACGTGTTTGCTATATCTGTGAATGTCACGTAAGCAAATGCCAAAGAAGCATGCACTGTTTTATCCTGGAGCCTGAGATAA
This sequence comes from Hoplisoma paleatum, assembly GCA_028565875.1. Taxonomy (NCBI): domain Eukaryota; kingdom Metazoa; phylum Chordata; class Actinopteri; order Siluriformes; family Callichthyidae; genus Hoplisoma; species Hoplisoma paleatum. The sequence continues at coordinate 599 of JAOTRQ010071047.1, forward strand.
GCCACTATATAGTCTAAAGTATTTGTAAAGTTGTAAATCATCAGCTTGTTGGACGTAAGTCAAAATGATGAGGCTTTGCAGTGAAGCAGGTTGCCGGCACACATTTAATCTTACCTCTCTGTGTTTTAACCTCAAAGATCTCAGATTCAAGTCCTGGAGTGAAATGTCTGAAGTAGGAACAGTTGTACTCTAGAAGAAAACACACACACACACACACACACACACACACACACACACATTTGGTGTGAAACAGCAGAGAGACAGATGGACATACATTATTGTGGGTTTATTTTGAGTGGCTTATTTAATATAAAATAAGTGTTTTGACTCTTCGTTCAATAATATTTAGAAATTATTTTAGTTTAAAGCTTTCCTGGAAATATAACTTGGTATTTGGTGGCTACTAGGAGTACGTTCCAATTTGCTTAGTAGTTTGTCTGCATTGGTACTAACACTGATCAGACAATGTGGCAAAAAAAAAAACACGGGCCAAATGATCACGTCACCTTAACACAGTTTTATCCTCTATTGAATTAACTGAGTTTAAAAAACAAAGATCCTCTCCTGGGGCACTATTAAATCACCCTTGGCTCAACACTTATCCTTAATTGGGCCACCTCTGAACTTTGTTCTGCTTGAAATAAATCGTTATTTAGCTATACTATGCCGACATACATTCTAGGTTGGGTCTAGTTTCAGAATAGGGTAGATAAACTCTATTCTGCGAGTTATACTGAACCTGTTTGATAAATGCACATATATTATGTATATGTTTATTTATACATATAAATTGGCCTACAAATAATCTTATCGCCAACACTAATTATACATTGAGGTGTGACTGGTCCTGCATTAGCCCAATTTAGTGACATGCCAAAGACCAGCGCTACCGTTCTGCAACACTATATTGGACTGTTGACCAAACACTTGTTGACCCACTAAGCCTATATTTGATTTATGCTTGCAAACAGTCCAGGACTTATACAAGAAGGGGTTTATTCATATGTGGATGTCACTCAGCCTCTCAGCAAAAGCCTGAGATCAAATCCCACCTGCCTCCTTCTCTGGACAGCTGACTATTTACACAGCCTAAATTTGGGGCTTCACAGGCCATGTGGTTTTATGGCTCACACCCAGCCACATGCAAGCAATTCTTTAAAACTATAAAACCCTGGCACACCCATAAGGAAAGGATTAATATTTGAATCATCAAGGTTTAACATATGCTTTAAGCATCCAAGTAACATGTTTTGATTTCATATCCAACTTTATCTTCTACTGAAAGATTTTAAATACTTTTGTTGGGTGATTTGTTTTCACATTTATTAATAAAATAATAATTTTAATTACCCACAGGGATGTTACTGATATCAGAATTTAGAGAAACTTTGTGTATTTGTGTACAGTACATGCCAGCACCATCAATAATATGTATAACTGAGATGAATTAGTAATTTATAACGTATAATAATATGTCTTTTAATCTGTCTCTTATATGCAACAAATACGCAAGATACTGCTTCTATGATAATGTAATATTTTTGTGAAATTAATATACTACTATTAATATACTTAATACTACTATTAATATACTATTGTGGACATCAGACATCGGAATCACTTAATAATACAATTCGAAATAATTGTCATTCTGTGCCCCCCACCTCCCCACCACTGTGGTTACAAGATACTTTAATTTCCCCCAAAGGCTTTGCAAAAATATTTCGCACTGTGTTTATAAAGATTTGTAAAGTTCCTTAAACATGCTTATGCACCTGTAACAATACTAAAGAATAAAGAAAATAAAAGATCTTTCATCACACTGCTGCCACAAATTAGGAAGCATTTATATTATTTACTATTTTAGTATTTCATATAATTTAATTAAAAAAAATCATTTCTATTTCCATAGATATGGCTGAATTCAGTAACGATTCTGGTATGGCAGGTAGCATACTGTTGGCCATTTAAGATATAAATGTGTTATATTTATTTATTCGGTTGCAATAGTTAATGAAAGCAGTTTTTGTACTTGAATACAGTCTCGCAAATATGTGCTTGTATATACAAGCCATCTGCTTAACTTAAATTCCATTTATATAAACTATACTTATAGCCATAAAAAATTAAAGACCATTTATCATGGGTCAGTGTAGAACCATGTCGGTAACTTTTACTTAACATTTGTTTTCTATATTCATACATTACTTAACATTTGTTTTCTATATTCATACATATATTAACACTACCAACAACAACGTTCAACAAAGAACTACTATTGTTCATTGGTATGGTTTTGATCATCTTCTTAGTTGTTAACATTATATTTGTTGGTCCTTATTAATATAAAATATTGGTCCATATTTATGTTTAAATATAAATATTGTGTGTAAAATTTAGGTTCCTCTGCCCCACTTCTTTTGCTTTTTAGGGTTAGGGTTGTAACCCTAGAACTTATGAGCTATAGAAGCCAGTAAAAACATTATAAATAAGGTGTATGGAACAACTAAGTTCAAGTAGTTAGCAGTTAATTTGACACGAACACAATTAACAAAAGTAATAAATTGTTCACAAGTAAATCTATTAGGACGAGTTTTATTAAAGTGAGTTTACATATTTAATTGTTTAATAATAGGTTAATCAATGTCGATCCTTTCAATCAGGTCTGTATCTTCTTTCTTCCTGAAAGCGCTGATAATAACACAGATCATGACACTTCTGAACGGATTAGGGTACGCATTGTCGTCTTAAAGACTCTTGGCTTTATCTTCAGAGGGATAAAAATGTTTGGCATGTATTTTGGTTGGTGCAGAACAGCTGGGTTTGGAATACACTCAAGAGATTTACACTGTATTGAAGGTCACTTAGCTATGATGCATTAGTGAAGTTCATACATGCCATTCTATATGGTTAAGAAACTCAAGTCACACACTAATTACAACTGAAGTTAATGTTTTATTTTCTGTAAAAGCGTATAACTTGATGTTTAAATGAAAAACATATTTGTGCTGCCAAAAGGGTTAAGGTTAAGGTATCGCAATAAATTACAATAACAGCGATTACAATATTTTATTAACAATACATATAGATTAATATATTTTTTCAAGTTTTAAAAACGATTAAATATTAATAATATGAAACATTTAATTAGCACAAATGATCCCAAATATTACTCCAAGTGGGTTAATTTTGAAGTAAATTTTTGATATTTTCTAAAACTGTTAAATGTTCAAATTTATTCCAAAAATGTTTCACTGGGTGAGAAAATTTTTATATTGTTTTGTAATTTTCCCAGACAAACACACTTTTATATACCATGTATGAGGCCAGAAAGTCTATGCTAAGTAGTCTGAGATGCTAACGTGAAGGCATCTGCACTGGTTTTAGACCATCGTGGCGGGCTTACTCTGTTACTAGCAACTTAATTAAAGTTCATGCATCCACATTGCTAAGAGATCTGCAGCTGTGGTAACTCGAACCTTTGTAATAAACAGCACAAAGAGCGATCACTTAACAACATGTCAACTCACAGAGTGAAATTAAAACATAACCTTAATGAGTTAAAAATAAACACAATTAATCATAGTTTGATTTTATGGTTCCAAAAGGCCAAGTTCTGCATACCGTGTATACTATTGCACTTGATATATCTTTTCCATTATAAATAAATGTGCATGTTAGACCATTTTACACAGGGAGAACATACAAACTCCACACAAAGCCCTAGCTTGCTTTAAATGGAAATCAAACCCTAGACATCTTGCTGTGAAGCGACAGCGCAAACCACTAAGCCACCATGCCAGCTGTTATTTAAGATCTAATAAACACCATTAGTTTAAATACACTTGTATAGGACATACCCTCTATTCCATAGCAATATTGGGGATTGAATTAATTTAGAAAGTCTCTTTTTTGTCTCTGAGTCATGAGTGGTTTAGTATTTTAGGTTATAGAACGGTGTCTTTATTCATTCCTAGGGTGTTTAATAAGAGTATACGCTGATTAATCACACCCATTACCTAGTACATGAGATAAACTAATGGCAAATATACTTTGATAATACATTGTAAATTGTAATCTGAAAACCTTTAAATATACAGGCTCTGTATGAAACAGTCTACTAAGTCATCTTATATAATGAACATTATATTGAGCGGAGAAAATGCCATGATCTGTCATGGTCCTGCCACTGCACTAGCAAAGAATGCTCCTCAGCATCTGTATCACACTCGCCACTTAAGTTACTTGTTAAGTTTAAATGATTTTCAATGTGCTTTTACACCTGCACCATCAAGAGCATTTTAACAAGTAACATCCCTGTCTGGTTTGGTAACAGCACCAAAGCCGAATGCTTTCAGCTGAAGGCATCATTTGGACAGAGTTTCCTGACCTGCAGTCCACTTACAGGAAATGGTGCTGCTCAAGGAGCAGAAAGATATTCAAGGATACTAATCATGCCAGTAATGGACTGTTTTCTCTGTTGCCATCTGGGAAACACATTCACACTTAATGGAAATTAGAACTAGCATATACTCGTGTATGTGTGTACATATATAGGCCTGTATATATATAAACAGTGAAAGTGAGAGAATGTTACAATATTTACATTAGTTTTTTTGATCACTTTACACTGGGGTCATATTGAATTACTACTTTGGAGTAACTAAGTTTACTAAGTAACTAAGAAAAACTAAGTTTTTCTCTTTCTAGTCTCTACTTAAGTCAATTAACATTTTTGTAAGATTAAATAAAAAAATTTCAAATCTTGTTTTTAATATAAAATATGCATTTTATTAAAAAACTTATTAATAATGGCTGAGCAGTATTTTATTGAAAACTGGATTTAAACTCATTCAATAAGGCTATCCCAGAATTCAAAGCGGAATAACACAAAACAATAAACATGGAGTCTGATCCAGCCCAAACAACTGTGCAGCTTTTGTAAGTTAATCAAAGTGTACGTAAATTAATTATTGTTGGTGTTTGAGGGTGTACGAGTGTATTTGTTCGATATTTGTGCTTGTCATTAAAGTTTAAGTGCTTTCACTAGACATTATTTGAGATACTAACATGTTGTGCCACCTCTTGCCATTGGTTTGAATGGCACAATGCTATCGGTAATGCACAGTAATGATGCACTTGCTAAGTAGTGTTGTTCAAATAACCAGACTTATAATGTGATGACTAAAAAGAACTCTCACTCAGACAGCTGTTTACGTTCCCTACATTTTCGAACACTTATTTGCTGAGAGTTACAGGTTTACTGAAGTAGAATTAAAAATGTAGCCGTGCAAATCAACCCTACAAAGATTAAATACAATAATCCCCCATTCCCAAATGTTACAAATGATTTCCCACTAGTCAACCTTTAATTTAAAAAAAGATGTTTATATAACTTTTGTTTTTGTTTTTCCTCCTTCCCAAATCCAATGTGTGTGTGCGTGCGCGTGAGTGTGTGTGTGCGCGTGCGTGCATGAATATGACTAAGCAGAATTAAATGCTGCATCAGTTTCTGCGTTTGATTCCGACTGATTGTAGTCACATAGTGCTGAGAGATGATAATTTAACTGAAAGATTGAAGTCTGTGTCTGGTACCGGTACAGTTACACTAACACACAGCTTTATTGGCAGAAGTTTTGTCACATTTTCCACAGTAGGGAGTTTATGGTAAAGGTAACAGTGGCTTTTTGTCACATTTGTTAATGGTACATTGTTTTATTGGCAAAAATAATCTATCCACAGACCATTCAGATGTGTTTCTTACCTCCTGGCAGGCTAAGGGGTCCACACGCTTTTCCCACTCTTTCAGTGTCTTCAATGTAAATGTGCTTCTTGCAAAGCTTCCATAGTCCAATATGGACAGCCTCACACACATCGTTGACTTTCGTTACCTTTGGAGCCAGCACAGCCCAGTGATCCGTTACAACAGCCGTGAACATACACGCCATGCCCACCAGGATGATAAACAATGTGATCTTTATCTTTGTATTTTTCTGCATGGTGCGTTTTAGTTCTTTTTCTCTTTTGTAGGCTTCTGCTCTGTAAGTAACTAAAGCTAAGCCACTCTGTAGTTCCGGTTCAGCCCGATGAGGAGAGGAAGTATCCTGAACAATCCTGGTGGAGGTCTTCACTCAAGGTTCACTGTGCTTATGGACTAAGGACAACAGACGCTTGTCACTGGCTCGGATTTTAGTGAGGGTGTGTTGGCCTGTTGAGTGCCACACAGCTGTCGAGGTACATCACGGACCAAACAGGCAGGTTTATATGTGTGAGATGGGGGTTGAGCTGAGATTCTAAAAATATGTTTTGAGTCAAGAAGGCTGGCAGTTCAACTATTAGATTTCAAATCTGTTGTTGGGGTGTGGTCAATGTAAGTATAACCCAAATAATAAAACATATATAAATATTACGGTACACCTGGAAAAAGATTAGAAGAGGATTTATTTTTGGTTTTGCTACTTCAATGTATTTTCCCTTTCACATACAAACATTGAGTGATAATATATATGCTTCAAGATGATTAATGGAAATGTTCTGATTCATATGGCGGGGTTATGGGCAGCCAAGGCTTATTGATGAATCTGGGGAGCAAAGACTAGACTATGTGGTCCAATCCAAACCGAGCTACTGTAGCTTATGTTGCTGAAGAAGTTAAAGCAGATTCTGAAAGAACATCTGTGAAAAAAGGACTCAAGTAAAGGTAGTTTTACTGTAAGGATTGAGTAAAGGAACTAGTCTTAAATCTACTCAAGTATGAAGTAACTCGTGAAAAATATGTTACTGATGCAAACAGGACAAGTATTAATCTTGCAATAGTTTTTAATTAAAATGTAATAGGTAAACATGTTGATACAACATTTAAGGCTTGTGTAATGTGTCATCTAGTACAAACCATCCTATTAAACACTTAGAAGTAAACTAGAAATCCCAAGACATCCTGTGTGAATAATGAACCACACCTGAATTCAGAACGTCATATCTAGCTCTCTATCTATTCGTTTATCGACTGTTTATCTCAGTTTCTGGGGTAGGACGTTAATGTATGGAGCAGAGTTTTCCATCCGGATGCCCTTCCTGACGAAATCCACCAGTAAGAGGTGGGAACTTGTGAGACTACTGGAGAATTTCAAATTTCTGATCAACCTAGTGCATGTTTTTGGACTGTGTGAGGAAACCGGAGTACCCGGAGGAAACCCACGCTGACAAGGGGAGAACATGCAAACTCTGCACAGAAAGTCCCCAGCCCGACCCGGGGATCGAACCCGGGATTTCTTGCTGTGAGGCGACAGTGCTGGACCACTCAGCCACCGTGCCACCCTCAGCACATCATACATGTATTTGTGAAATGACAGAGACAGGTGGCTGATGTTGCATTACTTACCACTGTAAATAAGAACAACATATAAATACTACATGAATAAAAAAAATCACGAATGAAAATATATTTTTTAATAGTTGTAACATATATAGTGATTGGGTGACATGGTGTGGCTGTGCAAACAGGGTACGTTCTCCCTGCATCTATTTGTGTTTCTTTGAGGTGATTTTTCCTTAAAAAACAAAAAGAATCTGTAAGACTTGCTGTGTGTGTGTGTGTGTGTGTGTGTGTGTGTGCTCTGTGATGGACTGATGACCTATTAGGAGTGTATTAGGGGTGGTAAAATGGTCAGTGCACAAATGGGTGAATGCTTTCCATTATCATCGGTCAACCTGCGCTTAATTACCCATGATGAGAAGTTAAAAACATTTTCTTTTTTATTGTAGTGAAAATGAAAAACCCCTTGGCAGCAATTATAGCTACAAAGCTTTTTGGATATGTCTCAAAAGGATTTGCACACCTGAATTGAGGCTGTTTAGATAATTCTTAAATCCTCTCTGGATGGGATTTTAAGTCCGGATTTGGCTTGGTCAACAAACAAGCATAAATTGCAGAAAAAAATTGTTACTCAAATCTTATAGGGAAGCAAAAGAGAGAACAACCCAATTTGAAAACATAATTAGAAGGTCATAATGTTATACATGCTCAGTGTATATTCTCATCCTGTAACCTGTTTATAAGATGCAATGTGAGTCCATTTTGAGCAATCTAAAATGATTATAAGGTAAATCATTATAATAAATTGTGTTTTTGTGTGTGTTGGTTAAATGTTCATAAGAGTAAAGTTAACAATTTTATTTATTTATTTCAAATCTTTTGCATTTGCTGTTGTCTGCAAAGAGAAGCGCTCCTCAGCCTTTTGAAATCAACAAATACATAATCACGACAAGACCAAATAAGTCAACTATCTTTGTTTAATCAAGAAGATTTGATGCAAAATCAGATGAAACATGAATGACTGTATTACTGGAAATATTATAGACAGAGATGACATCAATATGTACAAAGATTTCCACGTTAAAAATCTATAAATCAATAAAACATAACAAAAATGATCTAATAAAAACACGATTATGTACAACCACAGTGTTTAGTAGTTAGAAAATAAGAATTTTCTAGTTATCTTTGCTAAGCATTACCAGTATGTAAGCTAATTCTTAGAGAGTTGGCTTGTATTGCTATGATGAGAACTATTGGGAATAGGGATATTTCCTCTGGTAATGTTGTTCCTTTATGAGACAATTTCCCAGCATCCACAGAGAAACAACAATTGTCCATGTTTGATTGATGACAACAATAATGTACAATAATGAATCGACTTTGTGGCAGTTAGATTATCACTCTGTCATTGCCGTTCGTCTGCTGCCAGGCTTTACCTTTTTTTAATAAAAAAAAAATTACTTTTTTAATTACCCCGTTTTTCAGTTCCTAAAGATCAAAACAGACATGTCTCATATGGGTGTATGGAACAGTGCAGCACAGTGTAGTACAATAAACTTCACCCTGTGGATTCTGTAATGCACGCGGCACTCAAGCAGAATGGACTTGGTGGGTTATAAGACAATCAGACTTGCTTCATTAGTCAAATGTTTTTTTTCTCTAGCACCAGGAATGGCTTCTAAAGATGTTACATAAGCTTCCAAGACTCAATGGCACAAATTAGTTGACAGTTAGACCATATGTGCTAAAATTCTTTCACTTCATATGCTTAAGTTTAAGAAATTGTGCAGTAATTTGGAAATGGAAACTGAGGATTCAAACTGGTTTCTGAACTTTATTTTGTTTAGAAGTTGGATTAAAACTTTTCCATAGCAGTCATGTATTCATGCATCAGTATGTTTTTGATCTGATTGATTTAATAAATCTGATTTAATAAATTACACGGTACAGCATGAATAGTTGTTCTGTGTTATTAGAAAGATAAAATATATTTTAAAATATAGTGTTACATGACAGAATTCTTACAAATCCATTATTGGTTTTTACAAATAAAGTAAAATAATTAGTAAAAATGCTTACTCCTATTTGACAATCAATATCTAAGTTCTAACGATGCAGTCAGATACTGTAGTTCGACCAAAAGTCTTTAAATCCCTGATAAAACATTTATTGTCTAATGTACATTTTATTTGCGAGTTTGCGCATGTTAGTGACAATTTAACTATTTATTTGTGCCCGTTGTGCCATGTCGACCCATTGACTTGAAGGGCATGATGTAAACTGTCTTGAGGAAGTAAGTTAAATCTGATGGGATTGCTGTCTGATTAGTTCATTCAAATAACATGATATCTTATTATTAACTTATTATAATCATCCCAATTTAGAAAACTGACCATGTGAACAGTGTACATGATGTTTTGAAACACACGATGACTGTAAAAAACGATAAAACTTTGGTTGACAATAGGGCAGTGGTTCAGTGCTCACAGTTAAACAGTAGTATTAAGATTACAAGGCATAAAAGCTACAAAAAAGATGAAGCAGGACCTAGTGCCTAGTGATAGCTCAAGTATGGGCATTAATTGCAGTAACCTAAACTAAAATAGCATCATTTAATGCAGGAACAATCATGAACCTCTAGGACAAAGATAATGTAATAAAACGGCTCTACACATCATTCATTTATACAATAGAATCTAAAATGTCTTGTCATCACTGGGATAGAGTATTTCTACCTTTCTACATATGAAATTAATCATACGTAAAAAGACTTTACAGCCGAAAAAATGGTTTTAAAATGCTACATTGTGTAAAGCGGAAACAACTCATGGTCAAATAAATTTTATTGTGAACTTTTTTAAGAAGACTTTTTAGAGGTGTCCATGCTAAAACTTGCCATGGAATGCTATACTGGTGTGGTCCTACGATTCACACCATCTTTTGAGCCTTTTGGAAAGCAGTTGTGTACTTGTAGAAAGTTAGGTGGTTCCTGGTAGGACCCAGTTGCACCTCCTGGTCTCAGAGGATGCTCCCTACCTAGTGTGTACATAGAGATTTCACCTAGAGAAAGGGTAGACGGGACCATCTTACGTCTGATAGGTGAGGCTTCTCGAGAGGGATTGGTGGAATGCGAACTGGAGTGTGAACGCCGTCTGCGGTGCTGGTAACTCGGGATTCTGGTGTAGGGTGAGGGGGATGACATGGCGGTGGATTTGATGAAGTCTCTGTGCTTGACGTGGACCTCCTTATTTCTCTCGATATAAATGTTAACAGCGAGGACACCAATGGCTTCGGCTACTATGAATGACAGAGCACCAGAGTAGAAGGACCAGCCATAACTGTACTGGCTCTTCTTGTCCTCGCCCTTCTTGTCACTTGGATCGCCAGCATTGCTTGAGATGTACACGATGATGCCTATAATGTTACTCAGACCTGGGAAGAGACGGTGACAGAAGTATACACACAGTTCATTAGGTGAAGTAGTTTTCTAATATTTTTAAAAGATTACTTCATAAAACATTAGTTTCAAGTAATTTTTGCTTTTTCTTAACTTGATATGGAGAGAATACAAAAAGAAAGCAGTGCATTAAAAATAGTGCAAGAAAATGTGTTATTGCAGCTCAGCAGAACAGGCAAGTGAGTTGGCGTTTCCAAATATTGTAAACAAGTCTCAGCGGGTACAAGTCACAATGCATATGCAATAACCTGGTGTCATGAATATGCCTGATGATTCGCAGTAATAGCATCATTATATATTATTTAAAAAGAGAACGTAAGCGTATGAGAAATAAACTTGGCAGGTGAGAGTGTGTGAAAATTCTAGAAAACCTTCAATAGATCTGGCGGTTCAAAAATGTATTTAAATTAGCAGCATATATGAATGATAGTTAGTACAAACTTTATTAAAATGTTTGGGATGAGCATGTAGCCGCTGCTGCACCACATCATCATCACATGAAAATCTTCTTCTCCTTAAAGTTCTTTGGAGCAGTCAAAAAAGTTGAAATCAGATGGAGCAGAATCTTTTTGAACACACAGTGGTCCACGTTTTCCTTCCTTGGAGTTGAAGACAAATTTAGGGGTATGACCAACACGAAATCTGGTTCCAGAGCTTACACTACGTGTAGAGATGAGCCCTGAATATCTATCTGGTATCTCTAGACATTCTGAACTCTCAACACTCCGACCCCCACAGTGAGATTAAATGCAGGAAAGGTTGATACCACAACTGGCATCTTTGCTCCCACCCTGTGGCTGGCAGGCATTTGCATCACATTTTTGTCATTGACCTTGCTGGCTCCACATGATCCTCGCACATTTTTAGGAGTACAACATTCCACTTTTTTGGAAATTCTGCATAGAGAATGTAAGGTCGTCTGAAACTAGGGGACAGTGTAGCCTAGTGGGTAGAGCGTTAGGCTAGGAACTCAAAGGTTGGGGGTTCAAATCCAGGCTCTGCTACACTCCGCTACACTGTTGGGTCCTTGAGCAAGACCCTTAACCCT